>OX384037.1:16630905-16760905 GCA_947534325.1 Agonum fuliginosum | reverse complement strand
CTAAATTCCTAGGAATGTTAATGGAAACCGCATTGTGACTATACTATAGCTAAATACTGCATGCTTTCAAATCAGACAACTGAAAAGCAAAGTAAACACGAAACAACTACTGATGTATTATCATGTAAGGGTGGGTTGTGCTCTCTCATATGGCATATGTTTTTGAGGTTCATCAACCGCAGCAAATAGTGTATTTGTTCACCAGAAGAGAGTGCTAAGTTTGGCTAACGTTTCACCTATGTACTCATGCCGTGAATTGTTTAGAAAATTTAACATTTTACCTCTAATATGTATTTATATATTTGAAGTATCCATATATATTTTTAATAATAGAATAGTTATTTACGAACCAAATCCGGGCAGATTTTTATCCCACATGAGCGGTTTTTTGAAACACGAATGAAGCGAGGGTTTCATTTAAGCGAATGCTGAGATGGTGTCTTTCCGCAAGAGGTTTGTACAATGTTTTTTGTAACGATTAAACTATAATCAAATACATTCAAGTTGTAGTCTGATCATTAAATTTGAGGTTACGATGTTTTTTCTACTTACTGCTACCGACGGATGGCGCGCTGCACACAAGTTTTATTTTTAAATATTGACGGTTTTCGGTGGTCTTCATTAATTATAACTCCGGGAAGTAACACTTTATAAACTAAATTTTATTTTTTTTAAGATGATTTTACTCGGAAATGTCAGCGTTCTTTGCATTTTTCCTGATTGACACTGGGAAATTGACATTTACGATTGTCAATTGCGTGTTTAATATTTCCTAGCTGATGAGTACATAAATAAATTTTCCAAATAGAGTGACATTCACAGTATTAATACAAGGAAAAGGAATGGTTTTAGCAAAATTAAATATTACTAAAGCCTCTCTTAATGTTCAAGGAAATGACATATTTAATAATCTATCCGCAGATATAAAGGAATGCATTGACATTTCCACATTGTAATAATCATCGGAAATAAATGGAAGTTATAGAGTTTACAATCATTATAGAAAGCACTTTTTTGAAATTCCGCTGTATTGTGAGAGGGAAGGCTCAACAAATTGCCCGTTTGTCTAGTTGTTATGTGGCTATTATAGAATTGAAATTTAGATTTATTTAAATGAACAAAAACTAACAATTCATAGAGAAAACAGTTTCGATGTTATATTTGCTGACATATGGTTGTAGTGTTGTTCACTGACATTAGGATGATAACGTCATACCGACGCGCTCTTGACAGTTAATAAAAGTATTGTATTTTGTAGTTGTGAATGTAATGAAAGCTTGAAATAAACATTATATTACATTATATCACATTGGCGACGAGGTTAAATCGAACAAAAATGGCTAATAGTGAAAAGGCAAATTTGAAAACATTTGATCCGTCAGGAGAGGAAACAGCTACCGCACAAAAATGGGAAAGATAGGTTAAGTCGTTTGAGCTGTATATCGAAGCGAATGCACTTACAGATACGAACCGAAAACGAGCTTTATTACTGCACTACGCTGGAAAAAATGTACAAGAAGTTTGGTACACGTTACCTCAATCATCGCAAGCAGCAACAGCAGCTGATGACGTGTACCAAATATGCAAAGACGCCCTCACCGAAGTTTTCAAACCCAGAAGAACCTTCACATATCAAAGCCACGTATTTCGCACACTATCTCAAAAAGAAAATGAATCTGTTACCCAATTTTTGACTAGGTTAAAAGCACAAATAGTAAACTGCAACTGCGGACAGCGTGAAGACGAGATGATCATCGATCAGCAAATCGAAAAATGCTCTTCAAGCGAGCTAAGACGAATGCTACTGAAAGAGGGAGATAATTTTACACTCCGAAAGGCGACTGAATTGGGAAGATTACTTGAAATGTCGGAAAAAAAAAAGTAAAAGAAAGTTATTCCCTTACGGATCGAGTGAACCACTACCAGTGCTAGGGTTGTTTACAACCGAAGTAGACCTTGAAAATGGAGAAAAGTTAGATTATGTTCCATTTTATGTTATAAATAACCGAGGTACACCTATACTAGGTAAAGACACAGCAAGAAATCTGGGCATTTTAAAATTGAGTGGTATGCCCAATAAACATCGAGTCAAGCGTAAGAATTGAAGAAAATATCCTGGAGATGTTTGCGATGAAGTTGGAAAATTAACAGACTACGAATTAAAACTACGTGTAAATAAGAATGCCGCATCAACTTAAGTTACCATTAAAAAAAGACTAAAAGAATTAACTGAAGCAGATATCATCGAAAAGGTGAATCAACCATTAATGTGGGTCTCGCCAATAGTATGCACAGACAAGAGGAATGACAAGCAACGTTTATGCGTCGACATGCGGGCAGCAAACGAAGCAATCACCAGGGAAAGCGGGAAAGGCATCCAATTCCATGCGTTGGTGATATGCTAGTGGAATTACGAGGAAGGAAATATTATTAGAATATTGATCTTCGATCTGCATTTCATCACATTGAGCTGGATGAAGATACCTGAGAAATTACTACGTTTGCAACGTGTTTTGGACTATACCGATTCAAGCGATTATTTTTTGGTATTAATTGCTCACCAGAAATGTTCCAAAGGACGATGGAACAAAAGTTAGGAGATTTAAAAGGCGTGGTTATTTATATCGATGTTTTCCGAGTACATGGAAGTACGAGAAAGGAACACGATGAAAATCTATGCAAACTATTAGAAAGACTAAAAGTATTGGGGCTTGTAGTTAATACGGCAAAATGTCACATTGCACAAGAAAAAATAGAGTTCATGGGACATTTAAGATAAAGCCACTAGAAAGCAGTGAAAGCTATAGAACAATGCCGAGCACTTGAAACAAAAGCCGAGCTACAAAGTTTCCTGAGACTAATTGGATATAGTAGCCGATTCATTTCTAAATTTTCAACGTTGACGGAACCATTGCGAGAACTTACAAAGAAGAATGCCGTTTTCAAATGGGTAAAACAACATGAGCAAGCATTTAAAAAGCTTAAGGACACCTAGGTGAAACAAGGAAACGTTCTAGGATTTTATGATCCAGACTGCAAATCAACAATAGTTGCGGATGCTAGTCCGTATGGTCTGGGAGCCGTACTTGTTCAGAATCAAAATGGAGAAAATAAGATTATTGAATTCGCAAGTCGTGCTTTGAGTAACACTGAGAAAAATTATAACCAAATAGAGAAAGAAGCATTGAGTCTCGTTTGGGCCTGCGAACGGTTTCACACATATGTCTACGGAACCGAATTCGAGATAATTACTGATCACAAACCGATCGAATTTATATTTTCGCCAAAGTCAAAGCCGTGTCCAAGGGTCGAGCGCTGAGTCAAGAGACTCATGGGCTATCATTTTACAGTACGCTATAGCCCTGGAAAAACTAATATCGCAGATCCGTTATCCAGGATGAGCATTATGAGTCAAACTGGAAGTCCAAACTATGATGACGCGGAAGAAAATATAAGATGGGTTGTGAAGGAAGCAGCACCACTTTCAATGTCTCTAGAAGAAATACGAGAAGCATATCAAAAGAATACCTATCTGTCTGAACTAAAAAAAGCCATTCAATCAGACAAGTGACCAGTCAGCTTTCGTAAGTACAAAATAATTAAAACCGAATTGTGTGTTGTAGATGACATAATACTAAGGGGAACAGGAATACTAATCCCGCCAACACTTTGAGCTCGAGCGCTTGAGTTTGCCCATGAAGGTCACCCTGGCATAGTCAAGATGAAGCAGAAACTCTGTACAAAGGTTTGGTAATACGGGTTAGACAAGGAAGTCGAAAACTGTTGTAAAAGTTGTCACGGTTGTCAATTAGTAGGAGCAGCTAATCCGCCTGAACCTGTAAAAAGCAGCAGACTTCGAGAGAAGCCATGGCAAACCAATTGTACTGGATTTCTTGGGACCAGTAGACGAGAAATTTATATTAGTAGCCATAGACTACTATAGTCGATTCTACGAGGCCAGAATTATGTCTTCAATCACATCTGAAAACACTATCAACGAATTGAAAGAAATGTTCATGCAAGTCGGAATTCCAGAGGAAATTATTTCGGACAATGGACGCCAATTTATAAGTGCAAACTTTAGGGATTTCTGTCAAGCCAACGGAATCAAGTTACGATTGAACACAACTAAATGGCCGCAAGTGAACGGAGAGGTAGAACGACAGAACCGGTCCATAATGAAGCGATTGAAAATAGCTCAAGCTACAGGAGAGTCATTGGAAACGGCCCTAAGAAAATACATATTTTCTTATCATTCGACACCACATTCAACAACAGGTCGAACACCAGCATTTTTAATGTTGGGGAGAGAGATGCGTGATAAATTACCGAGCTACAAAACTTTTACTAAAGAAAACATAGAGACGAATGATCACGACGCAGAGATGAAAGGAAAACAGAAGATGTACGCGGACGAAACTAGGAACTGCAAACCAAGTGATATTACTATTGGTGACCAAGTTTTTCTGAAAAGAGACGCAGTAACTAATAAGTTACAAACACCGTTTTATACAACACCATGTAAAGTCACCAATAGGAAAGGTAATTCCGTCACCGTCGAAACACCCGATGGACATCGTTTTGACAGGAATACATCACACGTCAAATAAAATACAAGAATATGTTGAAGCAGATGATCCGGAAATAACTACCGACCCGAAGCCAACTAAGGACAGCCCACCTAAACAAACCCGGACTTCAGCACGAGTTTCCAAACCGCCAGATTGGATGAGCGACTATGTACCTAAATAGACATTTTGTAAAAGACATTTAAAAAACGCGAGGGTAGTGTAGTGTTGGTCACTGACATTAGATTGGTAACAATAATAACTTCATACCGACGCGCTTTTGACAGTGAATAAAAGTATTGTATTTTGTAGTTGTGAATGTAATGAAAGCTTGAAATAAACATTATTATTATAATTATTGTGTGTGTGTGCGTGCGTGCGTGCGTATGTGTGTCACATATCAAACATTAAAATTTCAAATTTTATATTTAAGGTTTTAATACGAATCTTAATAAGCCATTATATTTTTGGTTTCAATCTAAAAACCGGAAGTAATTAATTTGGAAAATTCCGAACTCTTCAACGTAAGTCGTCATTTTCAAAATGTGGCGGTTCAGGTGACGTTAAGCTTTTCTTTTTGCAGTCAATCGAACAAAAAAATTAGATATAGAAAACTGAGCATAGAATGCGCTGGCTAAATTGAGAACCTACAATTTCAATACCGACAAAATAGCATCGTTGTCCCATCATATCTCATTTAATTTAAAACACAAACGAATGAAAAAAAAAAACTTCTTGTTAACAAAAATTTAATTTATGTCCCTGTTTTCAGAAATTAAAAATAGCTTTTTTCACCAGAAAAAAAATCATAAAAAAGAGAAAAATGGCTGATTTTTTTCCCAAAATCATAAGTTAATGAAGAAAAATGAAAACAGAGGGACCTTATCAAATAATCATGGGACGCGCACACCTCTGTTTTGCTATAAATTTAACTTTAAATTTAAGAGGAAACTCTTAAGACAATTTCTTTTATTTTTTATGAAATATTATGTGATTATTACCTACAATCGATATTTTTTAAATACAAAACAAACAATATTCAACATAACTATGACTTCATATAATGGTAGTATAGTCATAGTTTTAGTAATAGTGATGTAATGTAGGTAATGTAGTAATAGTAATGTGACGTCCGTTATGACCTGACAGTGCTGCGACAGTATGTGGTAATTTATGAACACAAAATTAATGAATCAATTTGTATATTTTCAGATGTATATGAGGATTCCAGGTATTATGCTATATACCTTGTACAAACTATAGCAGTATGTTTTGCAGTTACAGTGGTGACTTCGTTAGACTGTTTATATGTGCATTTTTTAATGAATATTTGTGGCCAATTTAAAATATTACAAGTAAGTATTATTATCGACCCACCCCTGAAAGTAAATACTTACCAAACTACTTTTTATTATGTTCATTACGAAATTTGTGACAAAGTTTCTAATATCTACACTGCTCAAAACAATTAAAGGGTCACCTATATTGAGAATTTAAGTTGTCTCATGTATTGTTTAAGTTTCTGAACTTGTTTTATCTGTTTGTGGTATGTTCTTATGTATTCTTACTTCTATGAATAAAAAATGGAGCGAAACTGGAATAAAATTTTCTCTATTTCGAAATTTTGTTAAGCTTTAACTAAAGTATAGCAGTTAAGTATCATTGAAATTTGCAGTAATGGATCAAAACAAAGGCCACAGAAGACATTTAACGGAAGTTCAGATGTCTGAAACAATAACTACAGTATAACCAGAGCACCGATGAACGTGATCTGTACCACAAAGATATAAGCCCGGCTCAGTGGCGTGGCGTTCATGGAAGCAAGGGAAGCACTGCTTTCCTTATCTTTTATATTTTTTTTAAATGTTTCAATATCAAAATAAATATTAATTTATACACGATATTTTCTTTTAAAACAGTATTGTTTTCTAAATTTATATAAATTCGTATTTAAGCAACACACATTACACAAGTTATTCCGGTGCAAAATAACGTAAACTGCAACAACGGACATACGCACGGACATGTCCGTTGTTCTTCGGTCAGTAGGTCGGGCTAGATAAACAATGAGTACGGACAAGGAGTCCAAAATGTTTTAACTTTTGTTTTCAGTTGTAACTGTATTTCTGACTTATAGAAACATACAGCTCTTTCAAGATGACATTAAATATGAATAGATTCTTCCTAAGACGGTTTAAACTTAAAAATATTGATAGAAAATATACCTATCTACATATTTCTAAATAATTAATTATGATTACCAGTGCGCAATTATTTAGTGCCACAAGTAAAATATTATACTATCATTTTTGACGTCATTTACTTAAATATTTTATTAAATAGTTACCAAAGAGCAACATTAGAAAACAAAAAACAATATGTAACTTATAAGCTGAAAAACAAGTGCGAACACAATTTGGTGTCATTGGATGTCCCCCTCGAAAATATTTTAGTCGTGTTTTTTGGATTTTTCATCCAATGCTTCGTTTTCGAGATATTCCTAAACGCAACTTAAAATGGCCCAGCCTGTATGTCGGGGAAGATACACATTCGCGGTTATAATATTTGGCTGTTTCCGTATAAGCTAGCCATATTCTGACCTTTTAATGTTATTTATTGTTAATATAATTACATGTTCATAAATATAATTCATAGTTTCGATGAAAGATGCTGTGGGTTCTCGGTGAAACATGTTGATAATATGTAAATATAAATAAAACACTTGGTTAGTTTTACAAAATTCTTTATTGCAATTTCGGCTTTCGGCAGTTACGCCATCATCAGAGGAACTGAACTGAATAAAGGAAAGTCAGACACACAATGTTACATCAATTGCGGGTGGGGGAACACATGAGTTAGGAGAAACCTGAGACGACCTCATCTTGGAAATGAAGTTGGATTGGAATCAAATCTAATTGTTCGTTCATGAGGTGAACGTCCGTATGGAGGGCTTATTTAATTTCAAAACCAAAATTGCAATAAATAATTTTTATAATAAACTTGTGAAACTAACCGTGTGTTTTATTTATATTTACATATAATTCATTATGTTATTTCTAGTGATTATGGTTGATGGGTTTATGCAAAGAATATAATTTTAACATAAAACTGAATAAAATATTGTATTTTTACATCAAAAGTGCTTCCCTTCTTTCCAACATCACGCCACGATACTGGTCCGGCTTCCATGCCAAGATGGCTATAACAAATACACAAATTTTTAAACAATAATAAAAATTATTGTTTAAAACTCCGTGGAACTATTATACATTGAGTACAATGATCCCTTTAGTTCCACATGCGTTATATAAAAAAATTTCCGAAGAAATTATTTAAAATATTTAAATTATATCAACTAAAATCAATTAACTCCACCAACCACATGTCATTATTATTAACCCTTAGAATAAAATAATAAAATATTTGGAATTATAACATAACAAATTCCAAGTTCTAGTTTTTTTTAAAAATTATTATATTCAACATTCAACAAATTAATAAATATTGCAGATGTATCGATTGCAAAAATCTATATAAAATGTATAACACTACTACTGTACTCGTATGTGTCCAAATTTTAATGTTTTATAAACCAATAAAAGATAAACACGCATAATTTCTTGACATTATATATCCTAAGTTAAATATTTATTCACAATTCAATATGAATCAACGCTTTTTTAAAACCACAGATTAATTTAATTTTTACGTTTTATAAAAAAATTATTTCAAATTATTCACGTTTATATACAGTGCCGGAAAGTTTAAACTTACCCAGACAGACATTGCAACTAAAAATCAATATAATATTTAACAATAATCACTACCACTTTCTTATTAACTACATTTTATGAATTTGTTGTATACTGAAAAAAGTAGTAGGTATGTTGCATGACCATTATGAAAATTGGAGAACTAATATTTGGCGTTTGATTTCAAAATTGTGACTTTCAAGTATTATCATAATTAAACAATAATTCGCCAAATAATTACACAGTAGGTATTTGTAAAATATAATTTTATTTTGTGGCAAAATTTAATGTTACATTTAACACAACATAACCAAAGAATACAATATCCATAGTTCTTCTATAACGTCATTGAGTTTTTAGAACAAAAAGTGTTACTGTCCTCAAAGGTCCCATTACATAAAATTGTACGCGTGTGCCCAAAGATACCGTTAGATAAATAAATATACAGGCTGGTTTGGTTTCCAGTGTCCAACTGATATTTGGTAAACTAATGACAATTGAGAAAATTTATTCATGTGAACTTATTCAGTATTATGTATTCTATATTATTTTTTTAATTTTAATTTTAATCAAATTTTATATATATATATATATATATATATATATATATATATATATATATATATATATATATATATATATATATATATATATATATATATATATATATATATATATATATATATATATATATATATATATATATATAAATAAAAGATGAAGCACTGTCTTCAAGCAGCGATTCACTTGAAGATGTTGAATTTGGGGCCGCAGAATAAGTCGACATAGAAGAAGAAAATGACGCCAAAATAGAAAACATAAAGAAAGGCGAATACGCGTTAGTTCGCGTTGCCAGTAAAAAGACAGAACATTTTTATATTGTTGAAATTCTAAAAGTAATCGGTGATTCTATATTAGAAGTACGTTACCTTAAGAAGGCGGAAATAAATTTGTTTATAGTTCAGCACAAACATATGAACTGCCCATGAATGATGTAATTAAAATATTGTTTCCATCTGTTCCTGTTGGGTCCACTACGAGGCAAACAAACTTTATGATTTTTACTGCAGACTTAACAAACTATAATGTAGAATAGCTGCCCTTATTATTATTAAATAACATAATAAGAATACTTTTTTCTGCTCATATTGATTTATTCTGATTATTACACTATCGTCCTTACATGCCTAGGTGTCCCAAGGTAAATGACGGTATTGTACATTGGGACAAAAATCAAGTTTAAACAAATATATTATTCAGATGTTGCTACTAAAAATAGAAACTTAAATAATTGTGCTTGCGTATTACAAACTATAGCGAACAAGTATGCGTCAATAGGTATTTGATTTATTGAAAGGAAAGCATTTTAAAAAATGTTTGAAAAATGTGTTTGGTGGCGCGAGCTTGCGAGCGCTGCCATTGAACGATTCCGGGAACCAAGTTTACGAATGTGGTATGTACAATATTTTTTGTACGAAAAGTATAAAACGCCAGCATAATTAACATAGGTCATACAAATAAACGAACTTGTTACAGGAGTTACTGTTTTTAACTGTCAAAGTTGCACTAAAAATATAAACATAATACATAATAAATCGTCTAATACTTCAAATGAATCTATTTATTTTTAAAACTTATCAATTTCACTTGTAATATAGCAAATTTAAATTCAATATACCTACATGTTAAGTTTTATCCATATACCTGTTTTATCTTAGATTATGTTTGGATATGTGTTTCACTGTTACGCAGAATGCTGTCAAACTGTTGCCAACATTTAAGCAAATGCACTAAATTTATTATTGTAAAATTAGATTTAATATTCCAACATTTATTATTATTATTATTATTTTAAAAATAGGTGTCTTTGTTTTTCATTTCCCGATCGCGTGACGTCACGGAGTTGAAATTTCCCGGTCGTGTGACGTCACGTAATTACTTCCCGGTCGTGTGACGTCATGGAGATGTGGAAAATTGACATTTTTAGCGTTTCTTATGCCTATGGCACACCGGTCGAGGAGCATCGAGGACCATCGAGTAACTCCTCGATGAAACGATAGAACGCACCCCGTCCTCGACGAAAAATAGGGGCGCCGCTATTTCCATCGAGTTGTTCCTCGATGAAACGAATGTATCTCATTTCAGACTTATCTTTTGTATTTGATTTCGCGCAAAACTTTGATGTATTTGTCACCGACGAAAAAGAAAACCATCGCGGACGGGTGCGTTCTATAGTTTCATCGAGGAGTTACTCGATGGTCCTCGATGCTCCTCGACCGGTGTGCCACAGGCATTAGGTGACGCGAAACAACACATTTCAATGTATGAGTACAAAAATAAATTATAAAATTGTCTTTAATAGTTATTTGTGCTGCTAGGCAGTAAAGTAGCTTATTTCTGTTCCGAAAGATGAAATAGACAGCCGAGGCGCAGCCGAGGTTGGATTTTTCTTGAGGACCAGAAAAGCACTTTACTGGTATGTAGTACATAATATTTTTTATCTTACACAAAAAACCAACACAATAAAACCAAAGGTTATTTCCTTGGCGGCATTTTTAATTTCTTCTGGTGTGCAAAGTAAAACTTCATTAGAATTAGAAGAGTCATCATCATTACCCATACCAACAATATTGTTGATTTAATAATTTAGTAATAATAAATACACTTTTTATAAACTTGAAAACTGCTTATAATTCACACCTTTCAAATACTGATTTTCACAGCAGAGCAGATCGTGTATTTATAATACACTTGGCGCCATCTGTTGGTTTGCAACGAAATTATTTTCCAGGTGGCATTTTTAATTTAATTACCAACAATATTGTTCATTTTAATTCGCAGTAATGATAAATACACTGAATAAACTTGAAAACTGCTTATAATATTTAATTCACACCTTTCAAATATTTATTTTGACAGCAAAACGTGTATTTATAATACACTTGGCGCCATCTGTTGGTTCGCGCACGAAATTATTTTCCAGCCTAGGCATTTTCTTGTTTTTTGTAGGTCTGACCGACAAATATTTATTTTCTTGCGTCATTAGACGCAGTAAATTTTTGATCTACCTATTTAAAAGGATGTTGGAATGGTTACTTAGTTGAAATAAAATTAAAATATTTTTAACACAATAAATATTATTTAATAAATTATACAAAATAATAAATTTTTAAATAACAAATGATTAATAAAATTGTTGAAAAAACAGCAGTAAAACATAACAAACAGAAGTAAATGATTTTAAGTATTAAAAGCTAATTTGAAGATTTTCTAATGTAAGGGCTTCCAAATTTTCAAGGAAAAAATCTTCATCTTGGTAAACATCTGGTACGGTATTATTCTGCATTAGGTATGGCCATAGGTACCATTCTTGACCACCTGACATCAGGTAAGAATTTATGTGGGAATCAAAAATTTTATTTAACAGGTATGGCCATAGGTAGTTACCATTCTTGACCACCTCACATCAGGTAAGAATTTATATGGGAATCAAAATTTTAATTAATAGGTATGGCCATAGGTACCATTCTTGACCACCTCACATCAGGTAAGAATTTATGTGGGAATCCAAAATTTTATTTATATGGCCATAGGTAGAGTTTGTGACCACTTCACATAAGGTAAGAATTTATGTGGAAATCAAAAATTTTATTAAATAGGTATGACCATAGGTACCATTCTTAACCACCTTACATCAGGTAAGAATTTATGTGGGAATCAAAATTTTTAATAGGTATGGCCATAGGTACCATTCTTGACCACCTCACATCAGGTAAGAATTTATGTGGAAATCAAAAATTTTATTTAATAGGTATGGCCATAGGTAGAGTTTTTGACCACCTCACATCAGGTAAGAATTTATGTGGGAGTCAAAAATTATATTTAATATGTATGGTCATAGGTAGAGTCACAGCGCGGCAATTAGATACGCTCAGAAGTGTATACAGTAAAATATTCGAGTAGACGTGACATAGGCGTGGCCTAGTGTATTTTTGAACAGCGAAAAACTCGCGGAAAACGGGTTTTCTGGAAAATTTGAGTTAGTCCGTTAGATTCCTGAGGTTGAAAACCTCTTATATACCAACTCTCGAGAAAATCGTTAGAGCCGTTTTCGAGATAGCATGACCGTAAAAACATACAATTTTTACTCACTTAATAGAATAGATATATATATATATATATATATATATATATATATATATATATATATATATATATATATATATATATATATATATATATAGCAAAAGTGGACAGATCTAGAGCGCTACAAACGATAAAAAATATTGTCATATTTGGACTAACGGAAAGAGAGAGAAACAGGCATGAACTTAAAAATGCATGTCTAGATTTAATAACCAAAAGACTAAAAGTAGAAATTGCTATTTTTGAAATACAGGATTGGAATGAACGGCAAGAATAGACCAGTACTACTAATATTAACAACAAGAAGAAAGGTAATAGATATCTTAACGAATACAAAGTTATTAAAAGGAACAAGCATCGTAATTTCAGAAGATTTCCAGAAAGATGTTGCAGAAGAAAGAAAGAGTTTATTACCACTGATGAAAGAGATGCGTAAAGAGGGCAGACATGCAATAATAAAGTACAACAAGCTCTATGTTGACGGCAAGCCATTTAATAAAGAAGAAACAACAAGTACAAAAGAAGCAACAAGGACAGCTAACGAAAAAAATGAAAAGAAAAGACAACTGTCAGAAGAAAAAGTCGAAGAAAAGATAAAGGAGAGACAGACCCAAAAAAATGAAAAAGACAACGAAAAACAAGAAACGAAGAAACAGAAACCAATACCAGCAGATACAAAGCAGACCACAAAATACAGAGTTCGTCAAAGGGCAAGCAGTTACAGCATATACGATGACAGGCCAATTAAAGGAATCACAAATGAAACGGTACCAGAGGAAGAGTCAAAAAACGACTGAAGCAAAGAGCGCAAAACAATAAAATAGGATTCTGGAACACGGCTGGCTTAAAGAATAAGGACAACGACTTCTGGAACTACGTAGAAAAATTTGATTTTATCGGCTTAGTAGAGACGTGGATTGAAGAGAAAGATTGGAGGAGTTGGGAAACCAAACTCCCGAATAAATTTAAATGGAAATGCGTATATGCAAACAGAGAACATAAAAAGGGAAGAGCTAAGGGGGGTATAATAACCGGGGTCAGAAACACATTAGAAGAAATACCGGGGGGAAGGAGTACAGATCAAATGCAAGAACGAACATTATTAATAGAAGGAGATACATGGAACATAATAACAACATATAGCAAAGGAGAAATAAAACAAATACAAGAGCAAATAGAAGAAATAGACGACAGACATGAATATAACCTATTATTATGAGGCGACTTCAACGCACTAGTAGGGGAGGAAGGAAAAATTATCGACATGATAGATGGAACTGAAAAGAACAGGAAATCAAAAGACAAATTAATCAACAGCGAAGGAGAAAAGCTACTAGAATTCATAGAAGAAAATGGACTGAATATATTGAATGGGCATACACAAGTGGACGAAGAAGGACAATTTACTTATATAGGCCCAAACGGAGAATCAGTTATTGACTACGGCATCGCAAACGAAGAAGCAATGGGCAAAATTAAATCCTTTACTATAACAGACAGAATAGAATCCGATCATCAGCCACTTGTTATAGAATTAGAATACATAAGTAAAAGAACAGAAACAGTAAAAGAGGAAATTAGAATAGATTGGTCCGAAGAAGGAAAAATAAATTAGCAAGAAAAATTAAAACAAAAAATATTTAAAGACGACGACTGCAACGCAGCTATAGAAGAACTGATAGATAATATACACAACTCTTTAACGAAAAAAAATTTCCGAAAAAAGAAAGATTACATAAGAAAAAGCAATTGGTGGGACAACGAATGTGGAGCCAAAAGAAAGCTAGTACGAAGATTACAGAATAACTGGAGAAAAGGCATGGTAAGACAAGAGGTCTTTCTAAAAGAGAGAAAAGAATATAGAGAACTATGCAAAACAAAGCAGAAGATAGAACAAACAAGAGAAGAGGAAAAAATAAGAAATATATCGAATGAAACAGATATCTGGCAATACATTAACTCAAAAAGGAGAAAACATATCACAGCCAGCAAAAACATACCAATGAGTGCCTGGAGAACTTACTTCATGACTCAGTTAAATGGAAGTGACAAAAAATGCATCATACCATTAGGGACCCAAAGCACACACAACCAAACGACTCATATAACAGAAAGTGATGTACGAAGACAAATACAGAAACTGAGAAAACGAAAAGCGGCAGGAGAAGACGGAATACAAAACGAAGCTTGGATATACGGGACAAACGAAATAGTCGACAAACTCACAAAAATAATAAATGATGTTTGGAATGGAAAAGGTTTCCCTCAAAGGTGGAGAAAAGGTATCATCAATCCATTACACAAAAACGGAGACAGAGAAGAAACTAAAAACTACAGAGGTATAACCCTCCTAGACACGGCATACAAAATATACACCATGATACTAGAGGAGAAACTAAGCGAAGAAGCAGAAGAGAGAAACATACTCCAAGATAACCAAGCAGGCTTCTGGAAAGGAAGAGGCACAATCGACAACATCTATATATTAAATTATGCAATACAGAAGGCGATAAGTAAAGAAAAGGGAAAATTATATGTACTTTTCGCAGATTTGAAGGCAGCATTCGACATCGTAAATAGGAAAAAGCTGATAGAAATGCTGACGAGATCTGGCATTGAAGAAAATTTAGTAGAGAGAATAGCAGAAATTTACTCTGAAACGATAAGCTCTGAAAAAATAGACGGTGAAGAAGGATAGGAGTTTTGGACAACGTGCGGAGTTAGGCAAGGATGCCCTTTAAGTCCTATACTTTTCTCTATTTACATGTCGGATATCGAAGCTCATTGTGCTAAAGGACAGACAGGAGGCATGGTAATCGGGAACAAAATTTTTTGAACACTATCGTACGCCGACGACCTGGCAATAGTAGCGAAAACAAAACAAGAAATGGATTCCTTATTGAAGAGACTCGAGGTATACCTAAAGAAAAAAGATATGGTATTAAACACAGAAAAAACCAAGATTGTTGTTTTCAATAAAGGAAGAGGCAGGGAAGCAAAAGAAATATGGCAATGGGAAGGAAAAGAAATAGAAAAGGTAAAATCTTTTAAGTATCTGGGGTATACATTTCACAAGAACGGTGAAGAGAATGAACATATAAAGCAGACAACAAAGAAAGCTAACATAGCCCTCCCACAAATTTGGGACATAGGACACAGAAAATTTAAAAATAACTTTAAACTAAGAATGTTACTGTTTGATAAATTAATCGCAAGCATCATAATGTATGGGGCTGAGATTTGGGGTTGGAAAGAGCAAAGCAAAATAGAAAAAATACAAACAAAATATGTTCGATGGATACTCGGACTACATACACAAACACCGGTGTATATAATAGAGGAAGAAACGAAACGGTTCAAAATGAAGACAGAAGCAGGAAGAAGAGCAATGAAGTTTGAAGAGAAATTAAGAAGGACACCATGGAAAATCCTTGCATATGACTGTTGGGTGGAAATATCAAGAAAATAAGAAAGAAAACAAGAAAAGAATCAATGGGAAGTAAAACGAGCAAAATTTTATGAAAGTAACGGACATTCAACGACAGATATAGAAAGACGAAGAAATACAGGCTACAATATGGTGGACGAAATTACACAGACAGAACAAGATATTCAAATTCAAATAATAAGAGAAAAGATAAATAAATCAACTTATAATCCAGGATACAAACACTTATTGACCACAAATAAACAAAGATACTTGACAACAGACAACAAAAATGTTAAAATAATTGCAAGATATAGAGCAGGAAACGAAGAAAAAAGAAATAAATACTGGATGAGAGACGACGACAGACAATGCAGAATATGTTTTTGTTTCATATGGATTGAACGAAATTGCGCCATTCATTCCTGTTTGTTTGCTAGCGCTATTGCCTGGGTCTTGTTTACTTCTCTCTTTCTTAGCGTTTTCTCAACTTTTTCGTCCCATGTTCTTGTCGGTCTGCCTCTTGCTCTGCACCCTTGTGATCTTGCCTTCCACACCTTCTTAACTGGTCTATTCTGGATCTGAATATGAGAGGGAGGGTAAAGCAGGCCCCTGTAACTTGCATACCCCTTCCACTAGTTTTATGACTGCTCAAGAGGTTACAGTTCGCCCTGTCGCCGCTAGGCGGTGTCATATCGCATAGGCCACATTTTATTAGGAATTATATAGCAATTTCACTTAAAATCCTCAATAACTTATAGAATATTGTATATATTATAATAAATTACAGAATATACATAGAAATTATACTTTACACGTTAATCAGCGATTCTCGCGGGTTTTTGATGGCCTATGTTGGCTGCCATATTGAGTTACTCCCTTTACCCCTTAGTACCAAGAAACTGGACCAGTTCAGCAGTCACTTTTGCAAGCCAAGTTGGGTTACCTTCAGTGTCTTGTACCGTGGGGTAAAGTAAACTTCGCACGTACTTAGGCCTCTCAAATGGGCCCATTGTACTTCCTCCGGGTGCACAGCTCCGGGCTACTGATCTTGGAGCCATTCCACACTGAGGAAAAAGGCTAGCAAGTCAGCAGCGGGGATTGTGCTAAGTGTGGCCATGGAAGGCCACAGTTCTCCTAGCATGGATCCTCTTTTACAAGATAAGGTGGGGCACTCACAAAGAATGTGCTCCACGGTCTCTTCATCGATTTCACAGCCTCTATTATTGCTCATTCTAATTATGAGTCCTCATCATTTTAGTTTGTTTTCTTATAGTTTGGCTTTTATAGGTTTGACGTTTAGCCGCTTTCTTATTTCTTCGCTCCTGATTTGATCCATCTTTGTTACTCCTTCCGCTCTTCTTAGATACTTAATCTACATAGTTTGATCCTTGTTTTCAAGTTTTTGTGTTAAGTTTCGCTGCCGTGTGTTAAGATTGGTTGATAAATTGTTTTATATATTGTCATTTTGGTTTTCTTGGATACGTGTTGATTAAAAATTACTGTCTTGTTTAATGCATGGAATGTATTTGCTGCTGCCTGTATTCTGCAGTTTAATTCTCCTTCATACCCCACCGTGTCTTCTATTATTGCTCCCAGATACTTGAAAGTTTTTACCTGTTCTATGGTTTTATTTTCTATTTGAATGTTTACGTATTTCTCTTCCTTCGTAAATACCATCGTTTTAGTTTTGCCTCGACAACTCTTCTCAATTTGTTATCTAGAATTGCTTCGTATATCTTTTCAGCTGTGCATAGCAGTGATATTCCTCTATAATTTGAGCATACTCTGTTATCTCCTTTCTTGAATATAGGTAGGATAACTGCTACCTCCTAGTCGTCTGGTATTTTCTTCTGTCTCCATGCTATATTAAGGACACTAGTTAAGAATTCTACTCCTCTTTCTCTCATATTCTTCAGCATTTCCGGTGTTATCTTGTCATGCCCCTCTGCTTTTCCTATTTTAATTTTATAGAGTGATTCTTCCTCTTCTTCTTTTGTTATTTGCTCTTCATTTGATTGCTGCTTTTCTAGTATATTTGTAGTTGATTTTTTGGTGTTTAATGTCCTCGGCTTAGTTTCTAATAACTCTTCTAAATGTTTCTTCCATCTGCCCATTATTTCTGTCTCTTCACTTAATAATTGTCCTTTCTTGTTTTTTATTTGTTTAAGTGCCACTGTTTTTTCTTCCCTTTGTTTTTGTATCACATTGTACAAGAGCTTTTGATTATTTTTGCTGTTACTCTCTAACTCTTTACCAAAATTGTCCCACGCCTGTCGTTTTGCTGTTGCTATGATTTCTTTGACTTTCTTTCTTTGATTTTTATATTCGTTATAGTCCACTCTGCTTTTCGTACTGAGATATTTCTTCCATTTTTGTTTCTTTGCTTTTACCTCTTGCTTGATCTCTTTACTCCACCAGGCTGTTTGTTTCTTTCTATTGTTGGGCGTCTGTATAGTCCCGCATGTTTTCTCTGCTGCTTTTAGAAGCATGCTTTTGAAAATCGCCCATTGTACATTTACATCGGTTTGGTTCATCTCCGTCCAATTATTTATTTCCTGCCCGACTAATAACTGGTACTCCTCTCTTAATTCCACTTCTTTAAGTCTATGCATTTTTTAACTTGGTTTGTGAGCTCATTTTTAAATATAATCTTGGCCATGACAAGATAATGATCGCTGTCTAATTCATATCCTCTGTATGCCCTAGTATCTATTGTATTCTTCTTCAAATTTTTGCTTACTAGTACGTACTAGTACTCCCAGGTTCTTCTCTCGTGTATTTATGATTATCTTTGTGTTGGAACATAGTGTTCATTATCGCAAAGTTATTTAGTAGACAGAAATTTTTAACAATGGTCCGTTTGTGTTCTAAATAATAATTAAATTAAATTCTAAAAAAGTAGTTTTGTCTTCATCTTCTCTTTTGTTAAGCTCTATTAACAAAAAACTTGAAATTGAATTGAAAAATAAAAAACTATAGATTTTTGAATTCAGAAATATATGTTGTTTTCAAAACTGTAAAAATAAATATATGTTCCCATATAAAAAAATAAAAAAATCTGACGTGGCCATCACACAACCTTCCGCCATATCTAGACTTTAAACAGAAATGTATACGTGCAATCCGGTGCCCATTTAAAATATACAAATAAAAATCTCAAATATTCAAACACAGAAATTTGCATCACCTGAATAAAAAGATTCATTCACAGGAAAACTCTGCTGTGTTGAAGCCATTCTCCGTTCAATTACTACATTTAATATCTTACTTAGGACTTATATAGCGCTAGTATGCCAACTTGTCACCCGTCTCACCTGTCAATATTTTTTACGCAGAAACAAAAATCAACCGATCATGGATTACAAGATATCAACGTTTTATTTGATAAATTTATTTTTTAAATTTTACTGCAGTTCTTTAATGCTACCAGATAAAGACAATTTTTTTATAACGTAAGTTGCAAATAACTTTTCCTCTTATTCTCATTACAAATAAATACTATATTTTTCCAAATTTATATACAATTTTGACAATTAACCTTTTCAATCTTCAAAAAATATCACTTCCGATGAAGATATTTGTACCAAAATCTAGGGAGCTCTTCCAATTTATATACAAATGTTAAATACCAAATATCAAAATTTTCGGGTAATTCGTATTTGAGTTATGCGACTAACAACCCTTGACCACACACACACACACACATACACACACACACACACAGACATCATCGTGAAACTATCAAAAATGAGTTGTAAGGACCCTAATTCGTGCTCATCCACTAAAATTTCACCACCCGATTTTTTGCATGATTCCAATACCTTCCTTTACAGGTAAGCGGAAGGTAAAAATGTACATCAGAAGTGCGTTACGAAAAAATGTTTTTCTTATCATAATATAGAATACATATAGTCCGGCGGCTTATTGAAATTATTGTGCACTTCGAGCCAAAAGTAATTTTTTTTTTCTTAGTTACCATACATTATTGAGTATTTTAAGGGGTGGAGGCATCACCGGAAGTGTCCGTGTCAGCCGCCATTTTGAAAAAATTGTCCCCGTTTTTTGTTTTTCGTGTTTATTTTGCAAATGGTTTACATTACGAAGAAACCTGTTAAACGGAATTGTAGAGCACAAAATTCTCTACAAGATAGATTTATATAGATTTTTTGTAAATGGCACTGTTTGCTAGAAAATCAAGAAAATAAATTTTGTATATTTTCAAATTATTTATAAAGTCGTTTTTTTGTCATAACACAGTATAATGGCTGTAATATTTTATCGGATAAAGATATCGACTTTCGGTTTTAAGCATTCGATTTCTGAAACATTTTCCTATAAAAAACATAATTTTCAAAATTTTAGAGATTCTGGTGTAGCCGCAGTTTAATTATATTCTACATGAAAACAAAATAAATATTAGTCATTTTTGTGTTTATTCATCTGCCATTTCTGAACGGATAATAATACAGACTTCCGGTCCTATGCCTACAAACATTAATTTAATTAATTTCGAAATTAATGTTTTTAGGCATGGGACACCTTTTATAACATAAAAATATGCAAAAATACACACAACAGAATAATAAAATATAGGGTGTTCCATTTGAAAATGACGAGTTATAGCCATTTGAAATTGACTAAATTTGATTATCTGTACTCAACACCCTGTATAATAACATTTAAAAAAGTTATATCAGAACAAAGAGTATAGTTACAGTTGTTCAGAAAAAAAAATTCATAATTTTTACTATTAAAATAACTTCAGTACGCCTTTATAAAACAATACGTGTATTCGGCTTTTTTTAGAGAAAAAATTGAATAACTTTGCAACGTCGCGGAAAACTAAAATGAAATTTATATGTTCGTATAGGTAAATAAAATACAATTCAAAATATATAAAAATATATAGGGTGTTTCATTTAAAAAAAGACGAACAATTATTGCCAAGTCGTTATGCAACAGCCTGTATATGTGAAAATAATTTTAAGTTATGCTCCTTGAGTAGACGAAAAATTCTGTTAATAAATTTGTGCTGTATTTTTAACGACAAGGGAGATATCGACGACGGGCATTTCGATGACTCAGCCTGTATATTACTGTAAGCCGCTGAATACTGAATACTGAATAAGTTCGTAATATCAGCTGGACACTGGAAACCAAACCACTCTGTGTTTATACAGAATGTGGCAAAACAACCTCCCTAGTTTCAATAGAGAATTGTGAAGCGAGCAGAGGTCGTAAAAGGATGGGAATGGCGTGTATAGCGGCCGGTATATATATATATATATATATATATATATATATATATATATATATATATATATATAAATTAAATAATTAAACACTTGGAATGTGTTTTTAAAAAGTTTATTTTAATTCGAACAAGATGTTACAAGCTGGATATCAGTTGAAGACTGCCTTATCGCTAATGTTACAGCTACTTATATTACTTAATCCTGTGAAAAGTTTATAACTGATTCAGCAATTCTCACAAGGGTTGCATTTCATATTTCCTCCCCATCAAGTTTAAACTTTACACAAGATTTACAAACTAAGAGTTATTTGTTCTAAATTATTTATTCCTACATCGGTTTTAGACCTTTTTATTTTATAATTCCTATAATGTTTAAATACAGTTTTTATAACTATTAAAAGTATCATTACAATAATTATGATATAGATTATGTAATAATGATGATTGTTACTTTCGTGATCTTTAATTTCTTTTATTTTTTCCAGTTGCGAGAATGTAATATTTAATTCGTGTAATGGTTTCAGATTGATTTTATTTATTTTTGTATCAAAATTTTGAAGTTGGATACTATCAAGTTCCAGTTCTTTATAGTCTTTTGATATTCCATTGAATGTCCATTCATTAATTTTACAACTTCCATCATTGATAAGTTTGAAGATTCCTTGAAAGTTTTTCTTTACATTCTTATTTTTGCAGTTTATTGTTAATTCTTGACTAATTGGGGAAACTATTATTATATATTTGGTATTTGCATTACGTTATTTTTATTATGTTTTTCAATAATTTCACAGTCATCATTATTTTCCTTATTTACTATGTTATTTATACAGTGATTTATTTCTATGCCTTTGGTTTGGCAATAGTTTGCGTTATTAGACTCTTTGTTAAATTTTTCTATTAGTATGTTTTTGTTGTGTTTGTTTATATAATATGTGGGTGGTTCCGTTAGTTTATATAATTTTTTGTTGATAATAAAAGGGATTGGGTATAATTGGTATAACGGGTAAGAATTTTGT
Organism: Agonum fuliginosum; assembly: GCA_947534325.1. NCBI lineage: Eukaryota > Metazoa > Arthropoda > Insecta > Coleoptera > Carabidae > Agonum > Agonum fuliginosum. Next base: position 16,738,739 of record OX384037.1, on the reverse strand, counting down.
GAAAGTTCTGGTTCTATTATCAATATGTGGATCTGTTCGTTCTCGTGTCTGCAGTATGTGGTTATTTCGTTTATTTGTGACCAAATGTCCGTTTTACCCGTTATTTGTATTAAGTCATCGTGGTTTATGATAGTTGTGTCTAATTTGTTTAGTGAGCAAATTGTTAACGTCAGTTCTATGTGTTTGCAAAAATCTATTAAGTTTTGAATGATAATCAATAATTTATTAATTTTTACTTCTACTTCAATTAAACTTGCCCAATCTTGTACTCTGTTTACGATTTGAATTATGGTATTTAGACTTTCTGATATTTTATTCTCATTTATTTTTATTTGCTCTAATTTTGAGTTGAATTTATCTGTTAAAAGTTTTTCGTTTTTCATTACTTGTTCATTTTGATTTTGGAGTGTTTTTTGGTTGTCTTTAGTTGATTTATTAGGTTGTCGTATTTTTCTGCGTCGTTTTGGTCTAAGTTACCTGTAATTAATTTTATTATGTTCCCTAATCCGTTTATTAAGCCGCGTTTAGTTCTTTTATTGAAAAGTTTTTTTATTTGTTGGGTAAGGTCGTCAAGAAAAAATGACAGTGTCTTATTTTGTTCTTCGAGGTGAGCATTGTTTTGAATTTGTTTTATGACCTGGGTTGTAATATTTTTTAATTTTGAATATTCGTTGTAAATTGGGGTTATATTGTAGTTGAAATAATGAATTATTTCTCCTTCTTTTAATTTACAATTGCCGATTCCAAATAGGAGGAATCCGTTATTATTTGAGATGTTCACCAATTGACCGGTAGTGAAAGCCCTGAAATCAAAAATTGATTTTATCTAATTTGAATTTTCTAGTAAATCTTTTATTTTTTACGTCTACTGTTCCTAGTATGGAGTTATAATTTTCCACTGTCACTCTTTTAAATATGGGTTTTTTGTATTTGTGCATCAGTCTATTATTTTGTTTAACATAGACCTTGTCTGGTATTGTTAAGGGTAGTTCATTTTCATTTGTTCTTTTTGTTTTTTCTTTATCAATTGTTTTATGAATTATTTTGTTAGTTTCTGATTTATTTATAAAGTAGTCGCTTATAATTTCTTCTTCAGATTGTTGTTTTCTAAAGTATTTATTTTCTTCATTTTGTCCGAAGAGTATTTCGCAAGGCGTTAATTTTGTTATGGAGTGTTTGGTATTATTATATGCTGTTATTGCTTTATTTAAAATAGTTTGTAGATCTTTTTTCTTATTTATTGAGTGCAATATCCGTAGGTGTTCTATTAATACAGAATGAAATCTTTCTACTGCATTTGATTTTGGGTTAGCTATACTAATTAAGTGTAATTTTATATCGTGATTGTTACAATAATTTTTTACTAAAGTATTATTAAATTCTGGTCCATGATCGGCTATGATCATGTTTGGTTTTTTATAAGTCTTTATAAATTCTTCTATAATTAACATTGTTTCTTTTCCTGTTTTATTAAAGGTGGGGTGAATGAAACCTAATTTCGAAAATTGATCGAATATAGTCACGAAGTGTTCTTTATTTAGCGTGAAGAGATCTACGTTTATAATTTCAAAAGGAGTTTGTGGTGTAGGTGTTAGATTGTCATTTAGTTTTATTGGGTGTCGATCATATTTGTTTTCCTTGCATATTCTACACTGATTAATAATTTCTGTGATGTCTTTAAGCATGTTAGGCCAAAATATTTTTCTTTAAGTTCATTATAAGACGCCATTATCCCTCTATGATTCATATAACCGTTATGATTGTCAAATATAATTTGAGTTTGTTTTTCTTCATTCTCTACATCTTCTACAAGTTTATTACATTTTATTAAGTTTACTGTATTTATTTCAAAGTTACTTTGGATAATTTGGTTCAATATTTGTTCGTGTTGTTGGAGAATTAATATTAGGTATTTTATTTTTGAGACTACATAATTTTTTAAGAAGTCTAACAATTGTTCTTCCTTTTTGTCAATATTAATATTTATAATGAATCTTTGTTTTTGATGATTAAATAAATTTTTTACTTTGATTTCAAACGGGTTATTTGAAAAATGAAATATAATTTGGTTTTTTGCTATATTCAGTCTGTTGTCAACAAATTTTAATCCATTGATTGGGTTCTCATTTGAACTATGAATTGTGTTTCCTGAATCTGATTTATTTGCAATTATACTTTGTTGTTCGTTAGTATCGTTGCCATAGATTGTAGTTAGTGTTTCGTTTACGATTTGATCTATTTCTTCTGTTTCTAGACTGAAATTTTGTGGTACTTCGTATAGATTTATTTGTATTTGGGTATTTGTTCTAGGATTTTTATTAATTCTGGTTTTTCTAATTTATCTAATCCGCATGACAAATAAGGAATGTTGATTTCATATATGTCGTTTTTAATCAAATAATCTCGTAAGTCAGTAAGTGTTTTCTTAAAGAATTTTCTGTTTACATTTTCGTAATAATTGTCCTTTGTAATTAAGTGAAAAATTATTTTATTATTTATGTTTTGAATAATAATATTATTATTAGTTATATTTTGTTCACAATAACTTTTACTGTTAAATTTTGAATCTACTTGTGCTGCAAGACCTTTAGAAAATTTTATATCTTTTGATATGCAATGTGCAAAGATATCGGTATTCGTTACATCTCCAACTTTTTTGTTTATTTTGAATTCATCTCTTTGTCTTGATAAGAAATCTGCTATTTTATTTGTTTTTCCTGGTAAATATTCAATGTCAAAATTATATTCGCCTAATTCTACTTTCCAACGCATAAGTTTTTGATTTGCGTTTTTCATTGTAAATAACCACGTAAGGGGTTTATGATCAGTCCGAATTGTAAACTTTCTGCCGAATAAATATGGTTTAAAATTTTCTATAGACCAGATAATAGATTTTAATTCTTTTTCGATAGTACTATAATTTTGTTCTCCAGCATTAAATGTTTTTGATGCGTAAGCAATTGGTTTTTCTTGTCCGTTTATGACTTGAGAGAGTACTGATCCCATTGCGTAGTCAGAGGCGTCTGTAGTGAGTATAAATTTTTTTGTAAAGTCGGGGAATTCTAAAATTGGTGGATTACTTATTAGTTCTTTGGCCGTTTTGAATGAATCTTGATATTCTTTATTGGTTATATCTATTTGATTACCCTTTTTTAGACATCTTGTAAAAGGTTTAGTGAGTTTAGCGAGATTTGGAATAAAACGTCTGTACCAGGAGAGTTTACCTAGGAAAGATTTAATTTCTTTTACAGTTTTTGGTATCATTATTTTCTCAATTGCCTCGATTTTTTTCTTGTTAGGTTTAAGTCCTTCTTTTGATATAATAAAGCCTAAATATTCAGTTTCGGTTTTTAGAAATTCTGACTTGTCTATTTGAATTTTAAGATTTGCATCTTGTAATTTTGAAAAAAATCTTTTCTATGTTCTGTAAATGTTCTTCTAATGTGTTTCCAAATATTATTATGTCGTCCATGTAAACTAAACAAATTTTATTTATATATTCTGATAAAATTTCGTTCATCATTCTTTGGAATGTTGCCGGGGCATTAATTAAACCGAAGGGCATACGAACAAATTCGTAATGTCCTGATGTTGTAGAAAAAGCTGTTTTTGGTCTATCTTTTTCGTCTATTAATATTTGATGAAAGCCAGAGTGCAAATCTAAAGTTGTGAAAAATTTTGGTTTACCAATATGATCAAGTAATGTATCAATGTTAGGCAAAGGGAATTTATCTTCAACAGTTTTTGAATTTATTTTTCTAAAGTCTATTACTAATCTTGTTTTGCGTTTTCCCGAAGCGTCCATTTTTTTTGGTACAATCCAAATCGGTGAATTATATGGGCTTTTTGATTTTTGAATCACTTTTGTTTTTAATAAATTTTGAATATGTTCTTCGATGTCTTTTTCGTATATTTGTGGAAGTCTATAATATTTTTGAAAAACTGGTGAGTCGTCTGTCGTGCGAATTTTATGAGTGGTTACGTTTGTAGCGGATAATTCTTCGTCTGGTTTTGGAAATAAGTTTGAATATTTTTCTATTAAACTCTGTATCTTTTCTTTTTGTCCGTAAGTAAGGTGTTCGTGTCTAAATTGTATAAAAGTGTTATTTAAAGTTTGTGGTGATAATAATTTGAATTTTTTATGTCCAAGAATTATAGTTTTATTTTTAAAGTCCATTAAGGCATTACAATGTTCTAATATTTTTACGCCGAATAGCATGTTACTTTCTTTATGAAAATCGTGTATGAAAAACTGGAAATTTTTATTCTGAATTTTGATTTCAACACAGTTTTTACATTTTACTTTTCCTTGGGCAGTTTTAAAAGTAACTTGTTTTTGAATAATTTTTAAATTTCTTTGTTGAACAATGTTTGGAGAGATTAAGTTTATGTCTGAACCTGAGTCAATTAGTATAAGATAGTCGTTATATTTTATTAACGGGATAGATTTTAATTTTGAAGTCATTACGTATTTTGTTCTATTGTTTCTAGGCCTTCCTCTAAAAAATAATCTGTGTTGTTATCTACGTATTCTTCTAAATTTTGTTCCTCAGTTACTTCAGTGTCAGTGATTTCGTCTTCCGTTTCGTTATTTAAGTTTTGTTTAATTGTTGATGTAGACATGGGTTGTGTAAATTGTGTATTTCTTGTTTGTAGTGACATTGGTTGAGGTTGGAATTTTCTTTGGCTATTTACCAAATTCTGTCTTTGAAACATGTCACGTCCGGGGGTTGGTTGTTTATGGATGTTTATAGGTTTTGATGGAAAGTAATGACCTGGAAATTGTCTAGGTGCAGGATTGAATGTGAAGTTTTTTGCTGTGTGTGTGTTTTGTTTATCGCTGCGTGTCATCGGACTATTGTGTTGCGATAAGGAGTTAGCGTACCTAAATTCATTTTTTAATAATAAATCGCACTGTTCTAGCGATGATGGTTGTTTTACAATAAATCATCCGTTTATTAAGGGTGGTAATAATGTTATAAATTTATTAACGATTGCTTTTTGGTTTTCTTGAGTTATTGCATTTTTCTGTTCCCGATTATAATTTTTTGCATTAATTTTTGACTTATATTGTTCAAATTTATCTAGCATTATCTTTAATGTATTCTCGGTGTTCTGTTTATATTTTGTATCGAATAATTTGCATAGCAGTGTCTCAGCCGTTGTTTTGTCTGAGAAATTGCTGTTTAAGTGGGTTTTCAATTCGTCCCAATTTGAGAATTTATTTTGCGATACAATTTTTTTTGAATCGTTAATTAATTTATTTTTGATAAGATTAAAAAAACTTTCGGGAAACAGGATCTGTTGTCGGGTGTTCGAGCAGTTCGAGGTCGTCCACCTCTCTTCCTGACAACAGATCCTGTTTCCCGAAAGTGTTTTACCCACAACGTAATCGATTTTCGGTCCGGAACTGCTTGACGACGGGGAATTTGGAATCGAATACGGAACGCGCGCTGGGAGGCGATTACAGACTCGTTTCCGCGTATGTATGCTTCTATGGCAAAAGCGCGTTGCTCGTTCGTTCACATTATGTTTACGACTGAAACTTTTATAAAGCAAACTATATTATATACCGGCCACTATACACGCTATTCCCATCCTTTTACGACCTCTGCTCGCTTCACAATTCTCTATGGAAACTAGGGAGGTTTTTTTGCCCCATCCTGTACTATAATACACTGCAAAGACATGAAAACCACCCACCCTGAAAACTTGAAAAAAAATGTAAAATTTCAAACCGCTGTAACTTTGAGACATTTCATCCAAATCAATTGAAGTTTTGAGTTCCTTGAAGCTTAAAGTTTTATCTTTAAAATGGATAACTTCAAGTCGACTGCACTTCTGCCTCCTTTCCCCCGCCACGCAAATCGCGTGATATAATTTTTGTGAAACAAAACATTACATTCGAGACTTTGGATAAGTAGCCATAATCGACAAATTTGTTTACAATTTGGACTATACCCTCATCAGAACGTCTAAGCATACGAAAATCCAAAAATTTGCAACAGTTATGATCTTTTTTAAAAAAATCTGATGTGGCCAGCACAAAACCTCCCGCCATGCGCCATACCCTAATCTTTTTACTAGGTACTGTAATTACGTCTATTACTAGATAATATTTCTTCTTTACCAAATAAACTAATCGTCGTTGTTGTACTTTTGGTATTATAAAAGTATGATTTAATATAAGACACTGTTTATTAACTATAAGTTTATTATTACACAAGTTTACAAAACAAAGCAACCATGAAGCAACCGTTGGTTCTGTCGTTTCATGGACCTTCATTGACAGCTTCCCAAGGATCAGTATTGCCACCCGTCTGATTACATACACATTTACAACAGTCGTAGTTTAATTCGTTCCTTTTATTACTTTTTATTACAAATCATTCCCTTAAAATTAACTTGACATCTATATCTTTTTTTGTATCAATAAACATATTTGTGTCCCTTATCTTGTCTCCTTAGAAACTTTTGTCTGTCTGTCATCAGTCTGTCAATGTTACTAATGACATTTTGATATTATCTGAAACTCAGTCATTCTAACATTGTCGCGTCCTCGCGACCAGTTATGTAATCTTTTAAATATCTTTCACAATTAAACATTCAAAACATAAATTAATGTGTTGTCTAATATATCTTCTGAGTCCTGGAAACCAATATTTATGCAAAATTTTAGCTACAGTTCTTCCCACTGAAAAATGTCCCTTTAAATCACGATATTTAACCGCAAAACTTTTTCTCATACTGTTAGGAAATATATATAATGATTTAACTTCTCCTTCAATATCTACTCTTTTGTACAGTCTTCCTTTGTGAAATTCATAACCGGAAACAGCGTTTTTCTCTTCATTTATTAATTAAGTTTTCGTCTTTTACAATAAATTAATTATTCTTCTCAATCTTTCATCACTATTTTGGATCATTTGTATTTTATCTTCTTCAGGAATTGATATCAAAACTTCGTATCGTTGATTATAAATTCGTTCTATTGTGTCTTTACTATGTTATTGTTTTATACGCGACGCTCTTGTTTGATTTATTCTTAAAATTGTAACAAATCATGTAGCAGATCATCCATATCCCTATGTACACGTCCCATAATCATAGTACATAGTTCTCTGGAGTAAAGCCCTAATATAATTTGTTCCTTTTCTAACATTCCATTCCAATATTTTCGCGTGTATAAGAAGATCATCAAGATAGTACATTGTTACTTTATATCTATATATATATATATATATATATATATATATATATATATATATATATTGTATATATATATACTGGACTTGCATACAGTGACTCTGTATCAGATACAATCCCATGTTGCCGCCATTCTTCAATGATTTTTTGTTGTTGTTTTTCGATCTTCTAAAGACGCCTTATACGGTTTGCTGGAAACTGGTACATTATTATCTTCATTATATTAGCACACCCTAATTCTGTTAACGAAATGGCAAAACAGTCCTTGAATTCTCTAAGTAAAGCTTGAATTACATTATACTTTTTTCGGCTAGAAACTTTGACAATTTTCATACTTAATTCTAGAATGCTCACTTGGATAATGTAAATCAAGAAAATTTCGATACAAGTTTCATACTAGAACTGTCCAATTTTCATATTATATTCATATACAAAAATAATAAAGTTGAGTGACAGTAGAATCAAAGGTAAAAGTAAAGTCTTGAACCGTAATGAGGTATAAATGAACTCCTGAAATAACAAAAACTCTTGTACAATTGTATGAAATGCAACCAGTACTTTACCAGGGTATTAAAAACTCAACAACTGACAATGACAATTACATTTTTTTTAAATTTCAGTTGGCAGCAAGAACAAATTTTAAAACTAGATTCTAGCCGAATTAAGTATCTAAAAAAAGTTCGTTTTTCTAGCCGAAAAAAGTATAATGTAATTCAAGCTTAACTCAATTAATTTATTTGCTTGAACGTCAGATACTTCTTAGTCAATGTTTATGGTTTTTCTATTTATTTCTTGATTTTGTCTTCTATTTCTTGTTCCGTGTTTTCTGAATAGCGACCAATGGTACTTTCTTTTTCTGTACGTCTGATTTCTTTTAAATCATTTCTAATTGGTACTTGAAATACTGTTCCGTCTGTCGTTGCTTCTATGAAATTTATTGAATTTCGTTACTTCTACGTCTTGATTAGTTCGTATGTTTATTCGTGTATCTTTCTCTTCAATTTCAATATTTTTAAATGGATCCTCGTCGCGATATCCAAATATTAATTTATTGTCAATTCTAGCATATGCAATTTGTGGCTTTTCTGTAAAATATCGTAAAATTATTACATCTGGTCTTTGTACATCATCTTGTACGACATAAATTTTGATATTTTCTACTCGTACACCATCAACATCAAGTAAAACGTTCGTTTCCGCTTCACATTTAACTTTGTTGTCCTTAAAATTTCCAAAACCATAAAGAATTTGTTCTGATTCGTTACAAATTAATTTAGATTTATCAGCACAACTTTGTCGAATCGTGCACACTCCACTTCCTTGATCAATAAATGCTTGTACTTCATGATGTTCGTTAATTTTGACTTTTTTCAGAAATTTATCGTAGTCTTGTCCAGAAGTTTCAAGTAACTGTACGGTCTTATTTATGTTTGCTGTTTTCTTCGGACATTTTTTTGCAACATGACCATGTTCTTTATATACGAAACAAAGCAATTCTCTTGGGTTGGGACATTGCAATTAATACATTTCGGTTCTCCTTTTTTATTTTTTAATGGCGTCGTCCGATTTTCAGGATAAAATTTTGCAGTTTCATTAGCTCGGTTTTCTTCTTTTACAAAATTTGTATTCTTCACGTCCGTTAATATATAATGATTTAACTTCTCCTTCAATATCTACTCTTTTGAACAGTCTTCCTTTGTGAAATTCATAACCGGAAACAGCGTTTTTCTCTTCATTTGTTAATTATGTTTTCGTCTTTTTCAATAAATCAATTATTCTTCTTAATCTTTCATCACTATTTTGGTTCATTTGTATTTTATCTTCTTCAGGAATTGATATCAAAACTTCGTATCGTTGATTATAAATTCGTCCTATTGTGTCTTTACTATGTTATTGTTTTATACGCGACGCTCTTGTTTGATTTATTCTTCAAATTGTAACAAATCATGAAGCAGATCATCCATATCCCTATGTACACGTCCCATAATCATAGTACATAGTTCTCTGGAGTAAAGCCCTAATATAATTTGTTCCTTGGCGTTGTCCATATATAAATTTAATGACCCATGTGGGGTAGAAACCGGTTGGAGATGAAATAAAGCCTTCAAATCTTGTGACTGACTTCCAGTAATTTATTTTTCCTTCCTTATGTAAATTTAAATCTAAACAAAATTTAAATTTTTCATGGAAGTGTCCGGTCTACCTTTTTTCTCCATTTGTTTGTTTTGCTGGTTACGCTTACAAATGTTTTTCTGAAAGCTGTCGTAAACTGCGTCCAAGTTGATATTTCGTTTCTTCTCGGTTCGTACCAATGTTTTGCACCGGCAACTAAGTAACTGCGCGCAGTTTCTAGTGCAAAACTATCAGGCCATTTATACAGAATTTGCATTCCCTCCAAACCACTTATCCACTCATTGGCTTTGGATCCATCTCCCTCGCCATCATATGTGTTTATATTTTTTGATAAGTCGGGCATAATATGGAATGAAGTAGGAATGTCAGAAATATCTTTATTTGTTGGAGCGATATTAATCTCGCTTACCAGATCTTGTAATAAGGCATCTCGCCTACGATTTTCTTGAATCATCGTATGGAATAATTGGTGTAACTCTCTTTCTCGTCTTAAACTAACTTCTAATTTATCGTCAAAATCTTTTAGTTTACTTTCTTCCTCGACTTGTTTATCCATTTTGAAAAATTAGCTTCATGCCAGTATGACTATCCCACTTCTGATGTGTTAAATATTATCTAACTTACATCTATTACAAGATAATATTTCTTCTTTACGAAATAAACTAATCGTCGTAGTTTAATTCGTTCCTTTCATTACTTTTTATTACAAATCAGTCCCTTAAAATTAACTTGACATCTATATCTTTTTTGTATCCTTAGAAACTATATTCTGTCTTTTGTCTGTCTGTTATCAGTCTGTCAATGTTACTAATGACATTTTGATATTATTTGACACTACTATACAAATTATAGTATAGAAACTGTAGAAGAAGACATAAATAATGATGTATCACTATTGGCACTGTCACTCTGACACTGTCATTATCAATTAAATTTTTCGTAGTAATTGTTAAACAATCATGGTATAGGGTGATTCAATGTGAGTTGCATCATGTGAACGCCCTCTAATTTCTAAACGTCAAACCGAATTTGACATTTGGTGTGGCAGTTCTCAACTACAGACGTGGGCAATTTTAGTGATAAATAGATACACCAAAGAACAACGCGTTTAAGTAGTGGAAACATATTATAAAAATGGATGTTCTAAAAAGAATACATTTCGTGCATTACGTCGTGAAGTCGGTGCGCGTAATCGACCTTCAGTGCACATAATTTTCAATATTGTGCAGAACTTTCGTGCTACCGGATCAGTTGTAGACGTACCACATACACTCTGCGCGCGTTCCGGCCGCTCGGCTGACAACATCGCTGTCGTACGTGGGAGTGTTCAAGAAGACTCGATTAATTCCATCCGCCACTGTTCTCGGCAATTGGGCTTGAGTTACTCCACGACGCAACGAATTTTGACTAAGGATTTGCATTTGCATCCTTACAAAATTCAAATTACTCAACAATTGCAGTCAAGGGACTATGCATATCGTCGAAATTTCGTTGATTGGATGCGCGGACATCAAGTGGCCACTAAGATCTTGTGATTTGACCCCTTGGATTTCTTCCTTTGGGGTTTTTTAAAAGTAAAGTCTACAGGGATAGGCCACAGACGTTAGAAGACCTGAAAATTGCAATTTGGCGCGAGATTGCCTTGATTGAGCCGGCACTTTGCTAAGATGTCATCCAAAATTACGACAAACGGATTCGTGAGTGCCTTGCGAGCCGTGGTGGTCATATCCTTGGAACATTCTTTCACGTGTAATTGCCATGAACCAAACTAACAAAATAAATGATCATTCCGAATATTCTGTCGTTTCCTTAGATTTTATTAACACTTCTCATGATGCAACTCTGATTGAATCACCCTATACATGGATAACAAGATACCGAAGTTTTATCCTCTAAATTATAAATAATACACAAACACACCCTTATAGAATATGAGGCGGGAGGTAAAAAGACATTTGCATGATTTCTTGCGAACTAAGAGACAATATGCAACTCCACATCCCCAGGTGCTCTCAACTCAAATATTAAAGAATTAAAAAAATTGAAATTTTGTACATAATATTCTGACATCGTAGATTAGATCTGATTAGATTTTGGTGTTGATCGTGCAACCGGAAGTGGTAGTTTCTTAAAGATCTGAAGAGTTTTTCTGGAATATCCTTAAAATTTACGGATTAATAGGAATTTTTTAAATAACAATTTATACTAAATGATACTTTCTACAATTTGTATTGAAAACGTTGTTTCTATCTAACACCATTTTCCAATTACAAGAAGTTAAAATTATTAAGGATATAAATTCAAATGTCGCGCTTGTTTTATGATTATTTATAACTAACTTCACACCAATGTTCAGGTTGTTTATGTTCAGAATACTTCACTTGTTCGAAGAAGAAACCTTTGTAAAAGGAACAGTACTTTGTGTAATTACATAAGTTGTAATAATTAACGAGATCTTGCTTTAAATAAACTATTATTAAATATTACTTTGGTGTCCTAAGTTTTTACTTAATAACCACAACAGGTTATGTGCCCAGGCCACCATTCCACTACGAAAAGCGAAAATAGAAAATTACTGCAAGTCTTGTTTATTTTGAAGCACACTTTCCAAGTTGGTAGTCATTTTAAAATTGTAAATCAGTTTTACAAAAGTGAAGAATCAAGAAAGAAAGTAAAATGACTGAAAGAATGGATACACTGCACGTTTCAAAGTTTGATGGAAGCAATTACAGACAATGGAAATTCCAAATGAAATGCGCATTACGTGCTAAAGGCGTCTATGAAGTTGCAAATGGTACAGAAGTCAAACCAGAAGGAAAAGAGTTAAATGTTTGGAATAGAAATGATGCGATAGCCATGTTTATCTTAACCTCAGCAATGGAATTTCAACAGATTACACTTGTGGAAAATTGTGAGTCAGCAAAAGCCATTTTTGATAAATTAGATACAATTTATGAGCAAAAAACTGAACTAAACAAAATGTTAGTGCATGAACGATTTCATAATTATAAAATGAATTCCAATGATTCAATTTCGCAGCATGTAGCGAAAGTAGAAAATTTTGCACGTCAAATAAGAGATGCTGGAGAGATAATTAGTGATACTGCCATTTTGACAAAAATTTTAGGTAGTCTTCCGAACAAGTATCGGAATGTCAGACAAGCTTGGCTGTCCCTAGCAGAAGATCGACAAAGTATTGACAATTTAACGGCACGTCTCCTAGATGAAGAGGCAAACCTGAATTCCTGTGAAGAAGCAGAGAAGGCGCTCACTACATTGTCAATTACAGCTGACAAGTCGCGAAAACAGAAGTTTAAAACAAACAAATCAAAAGTTACGTGTTACAACTGTCAGAGAAAGGGCCACTTCGCAAAGGATTGTCGTAATCCGAAAAGAGAGAGAAAACCAAAACAAGATTCAGTCAAAAATGAACAAGGTAATTTTTCAGCGTTCATCACAGAGAAAAATGAAGATCAATCTTCATGTGTGACATTTGACAACGACTCTTGGATCATGGACAGTGGTGCCACAGCTCATATGACTTATCGACGTGAATTTTTCTCTGATTTTAAAGATGTGCATAATGAAACAAATGTGTCATTGGGTAACAACCAAAGTCTTCCAGTAAAAGGTATAGGAACTGTTAAAATACAGAAACAAATAAAAGGTATTTGGTATGAATCAGTTATTACAAATGTATTATACGTTCCTGATCTCAGAAAGAACTTGTTTTCTGAAGGTGTGATTACAGAAAAAGGATTTAAAATTATCAAAGAAAATAATCTTGCTAATATTTACGAAGAAAATGATTTATTAGCGTGTGCAGTACGGGAATCGAACAAATTATATCGGTTATTATTTCGTACGATAATTTTAGGTGAAGTTAATATAACAACAAGTAATAATTATCTCAAATTATGGCATGACAGACTTGGTCACCTAAATTTAAGAAAACTGCATGAAATTGTCAAAGATGGTCAACTAAATGGTATAAATCCTACTGATAATCAAGATTTTGTATGTGAATCCAGTTTGTATGAAAAACAACATAGATTTCCATTCTCTCACACAAAAAATGCAAAAGCTAAAGTAAGGGAAAGAATTTTCAGCGACGTCTGTGGACCAATGTCCACATCATCAGTTGGAGGCGCGAAATATTTCGTTACTTTTAAAGATGATCAATCTGGTTATCGAGTTGTATCTTTTATCAAACACAAGTCTGATGTTTTAGATTCTCTCTCAAGAAATTTGTAAACGTGGTTAACAACAAGTATGGAAACTATATAAAAGTCTTACATGTTGATAATGGAACTGAGTACATAAATCATGAAACCAAAACATACTTGTCAAACCTAGAAATTGAATTAGAGACAACTGCCCCATACACCCCCCCGCAAAACGGCAGGGCTGAACGTGATATGAGAACTATAGTAGAGAGTGCACGTTCAATGATGTATACAATGGATCTACCAAAATATTTATGGGCAGAAGCCGTAAATACAGCTGTATACGTATTAAATAGGACAACACCAACACAAACACCAGGTTCTACACCTTACGAAATTTGGACTGAAAAGAAACCAATGATTTCTCACTTAAAGACTTTCGGCTGTACCGCATACATGCACATTCCAGATCAACAAAGAACCAAATTGGAACCAAAGAGTAAAAAAATGGTGTTTGTCGGATATGAAGGAAACTCCAATAACTATCGCCTTTTTGATCCTGCAACGAGAAAAATCAAGGTGTCAAGGAATGTTATTTTCGATGAAGTTTCAAGTATTCCTATTACACGAAGAAATACAGCTCCGATTCAACTTGAATATTTTGACATCACTGAAGACTGAAATGAAGACAAAGAAAACAATCAAAATAAAATTGTTCCACAAGAAGAACCAAGTCGCGATGAAGAACAAGAAAATGAAATTGGACATAATTTACGTTCAAGGAAAGACATTAAACTACCAGTACGCTATCAAGCAAATTATACAGAAATCAACGTTCCGCAAACATATCAAGAGGCCATAACGAGTCCAGAAGCCAAGAAATGGAACATGGCCATAGAAGAAGAATTAGCTGCTGTTAATAAAAATAATACATGGAAACTCCAACCACTACCAGCGGGAAAAAACCTATTGGATCAAAATGGGTCTTCAAAATTAAATATAATAATATGGGAGAAGTTACCAGGTACAAGGCGAGATTATGTGCAAAGGGTTTTGCACAGAAGGAGGGAACAGACTACTTTGAAACATTTTCTCCTACGACACGATTCGACTCAATACGAGTTCTTCTTGCTACCGCAGCTAAGTATAAATATGATATAAGTCAATTCGATGTGAAAACCGCATTCTTGTATGGCGAACTAGAAGAAGACATCTATATGATACCACCAGACGGTATTAATGTAGATGAAAAATTTGTATGCAAACTAGAAAAATCGCTGTACGGTCTTAAACAATCACCTCGTTGTTGGAACAAAATATTCGACAGTTTTCTGAAAAGTTTTGGTTTTATTCAGTCCGAAGCAGACAAATGTGTATACAAGGGTAGTTTTAATTACAAAATTGCTCTTCTTGTCATGTCGACGATGGATTGCTCATAACTGAGAGCAAAGAAATTTCAGTAATTATACTGAATGAACTGCAGAAAACCTTTGAAGTGACCATAACAAGTCTGGGAAGCTATGTTGGATTGGAAATTGAACGTGACGAAATCAATGAAACAATATTTATTCATCAAACGAACTATATCAAGAAAATCATCAAAAGATTCAACTTTGAAGATTCCAAGCCAGTCAGCATACCTGCAGATCCACATTCAAATACGAACAGTAGTGAAGATCAGGATTCAATTGGAAGAAACATCCCGTATCGTGAAGCTGTTGGATGTTTAATGGTCGCTGCAATTGTGAGTAGACCTGATATTATGTTCGCTGTTTCATTTGTTAGCAGATTTTTGGCAAACCCAAAAGTTACACATTGGAATGCTGTGAGAAGAATCTTTCAGTATTTAAAACAAACATCCAATTATGGTATTGAATATTCGAAAGAAGATGGATTGAAAACAGGATATTCAGACTCAGACTACGCAAATGATGTTGAAACAAGGCGTTCCACAACGGGATACTTATACATGATGAGCAATGGTCCTGTCACCTGGGCCGTCAACGTCAACGGATCGTTTCACTATCGACCACGGAAGCTGAATATATCGCAGCATCAACAGCAACAAAAGAAGCCACCTGGTTGCGAAATCTTCTCAATGACATTGGACAAACAGTGGGAGATCCAATTACACTGAAGATGGACAACCAAAGCGCCATGCGTTTAGTCCGAAACCCAGAGTGCCACAAGCGCACTAAACACATAGACGTACATTATCATTTCATACGTGAAAATTATCAAAACAGAGATATTGATGTGAGTTACGTGTCATCTGAAAATCAAATAGCTGATCGTTTTCAGAGACTCCGCAATTTAATGGGGATGAGTTCTAAGATATCAAATAAATAATGAACAATAATTGTATTTCATATTTCAAATTGTGTTTATTTAATGTAAAGAACAAGCTCACATTTAGTGGGAGTATTAAGGATATAAATTCAAATGTCGCGCTTGTTTTATGTTATTTATAACTAACTTCACACCAATGTTCAGGTTGTTTATGTTCAGAATACTTCACTTGTTCGAAGAAGAAACCTTTGTAAAAGGAACAGTACTTTGTATAATTACATAAGTTGTAATAATTAACGAGATCTTGCTTTAAATAAACTATTATTAAATATTACTTTGGTGTCCTAAAGTTTTTACTTAATAACCACAACAAAAATTCTACTAATTTGTTACAATTTTTATTTATCTGCCTACCAATGAAAATAAAAACTAAATTATTTGAGCGTTAATGTCAAATAAATTTTTGACATTTTGACAAATTGAAAATATGAAATGTCATTTATTATTTACCTATATGGTTATGATAAACATTAATAATATTATAAAAACTACAAGTCTCGAATTCCCTTCTACAATGTTATACTAGTGAGTAAGTACTACATAATATATACTTATATTAGAAAAATAAATATAGTGGAGTATGGCGTGAGGTCATGTGTTGGTCACATTTTCGTTTATTTGAAAAAATATTTAAAAAAAGGACAAGAGGGCGTGAGAATGAGTGCGAGTGACCGAAACAGAACATACGAGTGAGCACTCGGGGATGCGGAATTGCATATTGTTTTTTCATTCACAAGAAACCATGCAAATGTCGTTTGTTTAAAAAGACATAACTTTGTTGCAAATTATTGGATTTTCGTGTGCTTAGGCGTTCTAATAATTGTCCAAATTTTTTTGGGCTATAAACCAATTTGTCAATTTATGACTACTTGTGCCCATAGAAATCCTCGAATATGAAATGGGGCGGAAGTGCAGATGACTTGAAGTGATGCATTTCAAAGCTTCAAGGCGCTCAAAATATCAAATTTCAACTTTAATTTAAATAAAATTATATTATGAATATGTAGTAGGTGTAGGTAGGTACTCCCTATAAATCAGCAAATATAATGAGATAAAAATAGCATATTTTTTCATAGATGCGATTAAAACACTTTGATGAGGACGATGATGGTACAAGGTTAATAATAAATGAACAAGTTAAAAAGGTCAAAAGTTGTATAGAACGTCATCAACATCTATTACTGTGAGCAAATTACTGTTATAATATATTATATAGGTTCAAGGGAGCAAATATTAATTTATATTAATTCTTTTTTAGTGTTTGTGAGAAGTTAGAAAACACTCTTAATATTAATATGTTAGTTCAATGTTTTATTTCAACCGGTTTTATGTGTACTGCTGGATTCATCATGATAATTGTAAATATATATGCATGTTTTATTACACGGAAAGATGGTATGCTTAAAATAAAAGTTTAGATCAGAATGCACCAATGTACCAAACAAATCAAAACGAAATGCGCAATAGATTTTTAGGTGGTGTTAGTATTGTATGGTGCGACGGTGGATGTAGTCGACAAATTATAAGCATCCTATAACGTGTCCAAAAATTCAAGGAGATGGTCACTTACGATCATGTTTTAGCTGCTAAATATGCCGAAGTTCAGAAATACCATATCAACAACGAGAAAATAATTTGAAATTAACTAAAGATTTGAGGCAAAAAAAATTAATCAATAAACTTTTGCAAAATCTCCAGCTAAAAATCATAATTTTATAGGAAGAGATGGAATTTTCAGAATTCGAAATCGCAAAACAAAATACTTTTACAACAATTATAATAAATTTTGTTGGTTTAGAACAATCTCTGTTTATGTGCCAAAATTATCTAATTTGAAATAGCGAATAAACTAATATAAAAGATTAATTACTCCTACTGTAAATTTTCTAGTACTTACTAATCTGCTACGTGAAACTAAGAATAACTTTCTTTTATTGACCTTTTTAAATTTTTTTTTTATATAATCAGGTGTTTTTATGTGAACAATTCTCTCTACATGAAAGTTTATTTGTCAATTTTTTATTATTATTTACATTAGCTATGATCCCAGAACAGAATTAATTTATAAAATTTGTTACCCAGCAAATGGGGTGTAAACACCCTACCTGACTAATGGTGTTCTAAATTTTCACCTGACCAACGCTGGGATATGTCATTGTGTTTTGAATCAACAAATTCAAAATCGAGTTAATGAAGTCCCATTATCTCATACAATTAATAGTGCGACTTTTTCAGAAAAGTAGAAAAAAATTAGCAAATTATTTCGAGCGTACTGCTTTTCTAGAACAAAACTGTTCTTTAGACATTCGTGTTTCTTTACTTACTGTCTTTTATTATAATATCCTTAAATTGTGACTAAACCCGAGCGTCAGAAAATTTGAAAATAATTTTACTCATAGAAGAGTATGATGAAACATAAACTAGTACTTGATCAAAATTTATCGGTTTTTCAAAATACATTTTCACTATTTTCTCGAAAACTGTACTACTTTCATAAAAAATATGTATACCATTTTATATCAAATTTTGTACTTTACAATTTGTTATTAACTGTTATTTCGTAATATTAATCATTTACGAGATAAAAATTGAAAACAATAGACGGATGCCATTTTTTTCTAAATGGCGGACGAAGCTCCAGTCCGATCGATTGAGACTTTTAGTATATGTTGTCGATAAAGGTACTAGGAAGGTGTACTTATACCAAAATCCAGCTTTCTATTAATATGATCTAATTTGACTGGACTATTGGGATCTAAGATGAGGGCGTGGCCTAATCAATATGGCGGCGCTAAGTGTGCACTTGTCAATTTGCGGGTAGCGTCAAATACAACTTTCACATATACCGACACCGTGCGTGTCAGATACGTAACGTGTCAGACACGGCACAGACACGAGTTTTCATATTTACAGATAAGATACGGGGCGTTTATCCCTTGTTTATGCAGATAACTATATGAAGAAGACGTTTGAAACCTGCTCTTCAGTATTATTGTTATTGATATTATACGCATGAGCAAATTTTCTATTGGTTTCTTATTTAGTTTTGAGCATAATATTGCATTTATAATTTAATTGTTTGATTTAGTGGTCAAATTTAATTTTATAATTTAGTTGCTTAATAAACGTATTTAAATTTTTTGTGGGAGAACTAGTCGTAGTAGTAATTTTACTTGAAGAAGAAACAGAATTTCAGGAAGAACAACATAAAAGGGGGGTTCGCTATATATCCGATGAACAAGAAACGAAAAATTGAGGGAGAATTCTATACCTTATATAAAAAACTTCGAGATGACGAAATTTAAAAAAAATCGTAGGAGTACCTACCTACCTATTGTAAAAATAAATCCGGTGATTACTCAATAAAAAGTGTTTTGTTCAAGGTCAAATACCTTACATTGAATTTTCAGAAATTAATTTCAGCACGATTTTCCTTCTTTTATGACCAAATTAAATTAAAAATAAGCGAATGTATGTACATTTTTATGATTTAATTAAATGTTAAATTTTATATCCCTGTCGGCCCAAATATATCGCGGCCCAGTGGGAGAAATCCCACTACCCACCCGCCCTGGCCACAGACACGCGACGGCACAGACAAAATATTATAGCCGAGATTGTCGGCCGGTGTCTGTGCGGATATGTAACGCTTATTTACGTTATATGTGAACGTGTCCATAAGTAATATAGGTAACTAATTTTGTCGTGTCTAACACGTTACGTGTCTGACACGCACGGTGCCGGTATTTGTGAATAGACCTTATATAGTTCGCCTGCTCAGTGGTTCTGCGACTCCCCGAATTTTGCTTCATACGTAGCATATTTTTTCAAGCCATCTGCCATATACTCCAGCAATCCATAATTTAAGAAGTCCGTGCCACAGACACGCGACGGCACAGACAAAATATTCTAGCCGAGATTGTCGGCCGGTGTCTGTCCGTGTCTGTGCGGATACGTAACGCTTATTTACGTTATATGGGAATATGTCCATAAGTAACACAGGCAACTAATTTTATCGTGTCTGCCACGCTACGTGTCTGACACGCACGGTGCCGGTATATGTGAATAGACCTTAAATCGGAATATGTTATTAAGTATGGAAGAAATTTGCAAGTGGGCTGGCACAAATCCAGCCCAAAACAATTTTAAACAATCGGAACGACTTCTAAACGCGTGTCATCTTATAAAATGCGGGAAATCGAGTCCAAACGATGGAACCTGCGCCGTGAAAATGACAGCTCTGTGCCTAAAAACATCAAATTTAAAGGACATACCGCACGAAATCGTCGTCAAAATTGGAGAAGATCATAGAATACTGTCCGTGGTGTGTTCCTGCAAAGCTGGTGCGGGGGAAAAGTGTAAACATCGCGTCGCAACGCTGCTACACTGTTACAGGTAAGTGTTTACGTTTGGCAGACGACAAATGTTCCATGTAGACATTATCTTTATATTTCTGCACTTGGGATATTATATATGATAATTTTATTAAACAAAAATGTCTAACAGATGTTTTTTTATTATAGGAATAATATCGAGGACATCGGTGATTTGTCTTGTACAGACTCCAAATGCTGCTAGAAAAACAATCAAAAGGACGTTTTGCAAAATTACTCTTCAGTACCCTTATCGGAACATTCGTGTTTCATGACAAATAAAGAAAAAACCAACACCATGAGCGATGAATTGCGGGACAGTATATCTTCATATATTATGCAACATTTGCCAAATTCTGCATTCGCAAAACATGTGTAAGTTGTAACTTTTAACGGAAATTAATAATTTGAATAATCATCATTGCACTCAAGGATCAATGTTAAAATAATGTCCGTGTAAATTTTTTTTGAACATACATCAATAATGCTTTTATTATACCAAAATAATGCCATAAATATATTATACATAATGCATGTCTAATTTTTGTATAATTTAAGCATTTTTAATTTATTTTTTGTGCATTCCTTTGGGGGGGGGGGGGGAAACTAAGTTTCATAATTACAGATAAGATACGGGGCGTTTATTTTGGCAGACACGAACCAATAAAGCCTAACGTAGACGAGCAGTTGATTACGAGCGAAGCTGAAAAAGAGACAATCCGACAAAACCAGAACCTCGGAAATACAACCATGGAATACATTTCTAAAGTAGACTGTGGTTTAAAAGAATGTTGCGCGAAAACACTGGAGAAGCCAAATGGGAACTTTCCAGAGATGCCTGAAATGCATAAGAAACAAACCCGTCGAATTGTTGGAAATTAAATGGCCATAACATTTGAATTTAAAAGCTGTCTAGCTGAATCGAAAAATGGAGATTTATTTTTAAAAGAAAAGCATAAATATTATGGTCAGGTTCAGCTGGGCATGGCAATTTTAAATGTTAAAAAATCAGCTTTCGTGGTGTATGCTTCGTACGACCAAAGTATTATTATAATAAATGTTGCATTTGATGAAAATTTTTCTCGAAATATGCTTGTTTCCTTGAAAAATGTTTACTACAAATACTTAATACCTACATGCGATTTCTCAGACGAATGTTGAGAACGAGCCCTGTAAAATTATTCAACATAATATAAATGTATTTATAAATAAATTATGTTTCTGAAGTTTATTAAAATGTTTATTGTCTTGTCGTCAAATGGTACAAAATAAAATGAAATCAGCTTCAGATATATTTTTAGCTACTTATTTCATCCTCTACCCTAAATACATGTTCGGTTAATACAACTTCATTAATGGTCATGAATTTGTCATCTTTTATAATAGGCGAACTCAAGTTAACTGTTCCACAAACAACTGTCATTATATCATCAATTAATGGAACTAGATTGGCAGGCATAGTATCAGTCATCATTTTGAATAGCTTAATCCTTTGATTAGAACGTTCGCCGTGAACCCTGGCTTTTGCAATTTTCGCCGTCAATTCTGATTCACTTTTAGAAAATTGTGTTTTACCTTTCAAAAAAGGTGGCCTTATGCATTTACATATTTCGTCGATCAAAAAACCTTTATCGACCATCACAGCATCCCTTGGTTCTAGAAGTTTTACAGCAGCACTATTTTCGAAAATTGCTTTATCAGATGTTCTTCCGCCATATGACTTGCTGATAAAAGATATGTTACCCGCGGGTGTAACACCAGTCATAATCTTGCAAGTTTGTCCCTGCTTATAGTGAGAGTAAGTTACTATTTGACAACATAAGTTGCTTGGATCATGAATGAAAATTTCAGTACAGTCCAACACGACACGCGTATCTTCAAAACCTTGAAAACATGTGGGAAGATTTTTGGATATCTCTTCTTTTGAAGGCCAGGGAATAGCAACTTTCAAGCAGGAACTCAATAGCTTAATTGTGTCGTGAAAATTTTTAGAACAATGTGCTGCTGTGTAGCGTTGAAAAAGGACAGCCTGAAATGCATAAGAAACATTTTGCTTCAGTTTAACATAAGTCAAAACGATTCGATCGTGCAAATTCATTTTTACATTGCCGGATTCTATTTTATCATTTGCCAGTCTGCTTGCTAGGTTGACAATGCAATTCAAAATGCCAAAGTTTTCAATTCCTGTTGATGAGCTTAATTCACTGTCATTTTTAATGAAATGGATAGTTTGGCAGCAAATCGCCTGTTTTGACTTAGATGCCAACATCTTTAAAGCTGTGTTTGACTTGACTGCTTGTTTCCATTTCTGTGCATGTCCCAATAGGTTCGTCCTTCGTAGGACCTGCTGCAACTGCAAAAGTAATTGCTTCAGAAAATGCCACAGATTTTCTATTATTTAGTACAATGGAAAAATATAAATTTACTAGTAAAATCTGTGCAACTAAAACTTTAATTATCACACACCTTGTACATTGTCGTCGCTAATTTTTTTCTCAACAATATCACCAACATTTCTCTTCAGTCGTCGTTCGTTGTAGTCGTGCGTCATCTCGAGCCATAGCGGGAGTATACTCCAATGAAATGGACGGTACTGAAGTCGCTTTTAAACATTTTCTTTGTGACGGAACAGCTGTAAAAATGTGTCTTGAAAAATATGTAATCTGCGAAAATACCTTATATGTTAAAATTAAAGGATATTAAAATTATTATTAAAATTTTTTTAAATATTAAAATTAATGAGATGAATTTAATATAACATTAAAGTTGAAAATCGTATCCAGTAAAGTAGATCAATTGGATGTGTATTCGGAAGTTGGATAAGAAAGGATTAAATAAATTCAATCTCTTAATCCGAAACGTATGCATTTAAGAGATTGAATTTATTTAATCCTTTCTTATCCAACTTCCGAATACACATCCAATTGATTTAATATAACAGTTTTTAGAATTAATTTGAAATCAACCAGAAGAATGTGTCGAGTTTCACAATTCCACATGTTTAAAAACATAACCTCATATAAACTTACCTGAAACAAGATAATCGCCGGACTTGAAATGCCGGGAACAAACAGTCATATGAGGGGTCACTTCACGCAAGTGCAATGCCTTTTTCCACGCCTATAATTTGTTTATCTTCTCGTCATTTCCAAATAAATTTTGCCGCACTACAAAAGTGTCGTTTTGTTTCGGGAAACGGTGGAAGCTTAAATCAGTATTCATGTGGCGTCTGGCGTCGCAAAATTTTACCGCACAATAAATGCGGCTTTTGTTTTTCCTTTGTTGAGGAGGCACAACACTTTCCATCGTGTTAAATTAAGGAAAAAAAGACTTTTTGCCGAACCTGTCACTCTACAAGCTGACGAGACTGCACGCTTCCTCTAGTTCAGCTATGCGCCACCAGATGTCATATTGAAGTATCTTAGATCCCAAATAGTAACTGCCTTTCTAAATAATATATTTTTTTAATTCAATCGAGTTTGTACAGTCTTTTAGCTTGTTTTAAAATTATTCAAATAATAATAGTTAAATATTTTTCTAATTTAACAAAACATAATATTTGAAATTTCAATTATTATTTAATTTCTATTTATTGAATGATTTATGTACGCAGTTCGAAGGTGATATGTTTATCGTTGTGCAAAACGTGTTATGCATGGCAGCAGCGGTGTCAACCATGTTCCTTCTTTGCTACACGGCTAATTTACTCACTACTGAGGTAAGTTATCAAATTTCTTCTTATTTTGTTAGTTTAGTGTGAAACCGACGAATGCCTTCTTATTTGTACTCATACTCTTGCTACAAAATTTAAAGTAAAAATGACATAATTTATTATTTTGTCAATTCTTACTCAAGCTTTAAGTTTATGCTTACAAGAAGAATAATCTATTTTGTAAAATTTATAAACTAATGTTGCGGTATTTATTATTATTATTATTTATGAATGTATGCAAAAAACCAGTGCAAAATATCTTTCAAATTGTTTATAAGTACAAGAGTAAGAAAATTAGTTCATCTGCAGTGACAAAATCGGTAGGAATGGTTACTCTAATTATAATACTATACAGGTTGTTTGGTTTCTAGTGTCTAGCTGAAATTTCATAAACTAGTAACAATAGAGGAAAAAATTTGCATTTGAACTTATTCAGTATTACATATTCTATAATCGTATTATAGCAAGAAAAAATAATAAATTTTTCGCAACGCTCTTTTGTCGTATACAAAAGAGCGTTACTATAATATAGAATACTGAAAAGTTTATATGATTTTTTAAATATTTTAATTAGTACACGAAATATCAGCTGGACACTGGAAACCAAACCACCTTGTATCGGATATAACTGTTATTTTTTTAAACCACGTTGTAAAAGAGTTTGGTTTTTATTTTCACCACTTTTCTACAGGTTGCTACTAAACCTGTGTTATAAAATTTAAGAGTAGATATTAAAGGGTGCAATAAATATGAAAATCAAAGATTCTTTTTTCCGAAATTCGTAAATTAAATATGGTCTCAATCCCAAAGCAAATGAACAAATTTGGATCATTAGGTCAATAATAAGTTTTATATGTTTAATTTATGTACTTAGGGTGAAGAAGTAGCATATGCAGCTTACTCAAGCAATTGGATGGATGCGCCAGGAAATTTAAAGAAACTTTTGATGATAATAATAATGCGAGCGCAGAAACCAGTATATTTGACCATAGGAAAGTTCAAACCAGTGTCTCTATCCACTTTTGAAACCGTAAGTAATTTTCTTTGTTTCGGAACTAGAATGACTTCTTACCAGTTCTAATTTTGATGTTGATAAGAGCTACGTTACCTAGTATTTTTGGTGAAATTTTGTAATCAGCGACTGATAACATTGCCTTAAATAAACAAACACTTTTGACGTTTATTTTATGCATTTGAATCAAATGAAACTAACAAACTGAATTAATATTTATATATTATACAAAGATAAATGATACAATGATATTAATGATACAAGTTTGATATAGCCAAGGTAATGAAACGTGTGTTTTGTTCAAACACGAGGCGATTAGGCTAGTGTTTTTATCACCCAAGTTTCATTACACCAGCTATATCAAACCTGTATCATTCAATATTTTATCTATGACGGCCTTAATTGCTGCTGAATTAGATTTTTAATTGATGTTTGACATTCGAAAAACATTTAATGTAAAATTCATAGCTTGATCAAGTATCATTTTGTTCATTTGTTATGGTAACTATTTGTTTGTTTGTAGTAAAGAATTTTCAGTTGTGCCAAATTTTGTCTCAAAAAATACAGTTTTTTCTGATTTAAACATATTAAATTGTAAAAACTTTGTCTTGAATGTTTATAAAACGTCAATTGATGTGTGTATTAATAGTTATTTATAATAAAAAACTTAAAATTTAATCGAATTTATATTTTTATTTCTCCTACAAAAATGCGTGTCATTAATAATACATAAGGACACAAAGTGCCATTAAAAATTCATAATGATACGCAAATAAGTGGGCGAATCAGGTATTAGCGCACCTTCGACGATAAATAATATTTTACTATCTGACATTTTAATTTATTTTATTAATATAAAACAAATTCAAATAATACACAAAGCACGTAGGCAACAAACAAAACTTATCAATTGTCGAGCTCAAATTACTGTCACCAACCTAATTATTCTACCAAAAAATTTCCCTGTCAAATAAATAAATCATTCAAATTCAATCAAAAACTGCCAACACAGAGAAAATAATATAAAACATTCGTTACGGAAGGCTACTCTAGAACCCGTTCGTTCGGTCACTCGCGCCTACGCGCTCGTGTGCGAATTTCGAACTCTTGCTAAAAAAACGTCTTCCCTAACTTATGTTTTAATATACTATTTTTACAAAAAAAATTATATAATTACGTAAAAAACAAAAATTTTAAAATATCTAACAATGCACTATTGTCAGTAAAAATTGAGCCATCTATTGAATTTTTTTGAAGTAATAATTATGTTCGTAACTGTCAGTCTGTCAGCTTCCATGATGAAAGTAAGTTGTAGAAGGTATTTTAAGACTGACTGAGTTATACAACAGGTGTTCATTTTAAGAATGCGTTGCTGTATGGCGGAAACTATACGCAATAATGACATTTTTTTGTTATCATTTTCTCATTTCTTTGAAACAATATACCCCCATAATATACATATTTATAAAGCATATTTTTTTGTTTACTCGATGAATATATTTTGATTCATTATATGTTGTTGTTGAAGAAATTATAATTTTTATTTTGCCAACTGGATAAAAAAACAAGTTAAATTTTATTTCATCGAGTAAAGTATGTACTATGTGTCACAAATGTAAAATTTCATCTGGACTGATGCACTAGTTTTTGAGAAAATGATGACAAAAAATAAAGTAAAATATTTGGCTTGAGTAGCAAAATTTGTCGACAAATAGTTCTCCCTTTCTTACACAGTTGTCCACCACATCGGATCGGTAATGCAGCATGGGCGGGCATGGACCGTGGCAAATTTGAAATGAATCAGAATATAACCACAGCTGTTTGTGTTATTCATATTTCTGAAATATATTATTTTACAATTTTTACTTTAAAAACATTGTTTATTTATATAAACAGAATATGTGTAATACAAAATTCTGAAACTAATACAGAACAATATTAAAATATTTAGCGCTTTCATATAAGCAAATTTTTTAACTTCATCTGTATTAATTTTTGATACCGTATAGTTTTCAATCTGAATATAAGCTATCCTTTTTGATAGTAGAATGCAAATAAGATTTAATCAATTTAAATTTGCTGAAGTATTTTTATTCAAAACTACTACACATATCGATGGTAAAATATTATTTATTTTACTTTTATTTCAAAAAAAGTCCAAGAAAACATAAACATACCTAAATTAAGATAAAGAAAAGCGTTGTTTCTGACGTTTGGAAGCCTTCGAGACTTTTTTTACCCATAATGTAATTGTTTAAATGTTGCACAAACACAAGTGAAATAAAAATGAAAATATTCTTTAATAAAAACCACACTCAATATTCACGTCTGCTGCACTGTTAGGAAGCACAAAACAGATAGAATTTTGAATTTCTAATAAAATATAACACTGCTTAAAATTAACAGTACACAATTATTTAAGTGTGACTGACAATGCATGATTCAGGCCTTCGGAACTGCAACTATACGTGTCGTGAAACTGTTGCCGTGTATACAACTAAATAATTTCTTAGAAAATATCACCTCTTGGGGTATTTTGCATAAATTTCTGCTTACCAAATTAGTCGGTACTATGATATAATGGCTAAAATTCAAAACTAAACTAACTTTAATTACTGTAAGCCTCTTATAGTATTAAATATGCAATTAACGTTGACAAGTACCTATAGTGTGGTGTGTTTCTAGCTCAATAGTTAGCGCTACAATCGTTTTTATTTAGAAGAAAGTCTAATAGGTGGACTCGGTGATCTACTCATAATAGTCATAATAAAAGTTCATAGATGGCTCCCTTTTATTTAAGATTCAAACCAGCAACTAATACTGGCGGTGGGGATTTTGTCTTCGCATGAAGTGCGCATGAGCGGACAAAAATATGTGATTTCCAGTTAAATACATTACATTGTAGGATTTCTTGGTATACAGGGACTTGTAAAAATTGGAAGATGAAACTTTCATAAGAAATATAGGTAATGGTAAATAATATTATAAATTTATTTGTAATGAAACAAATAAACAATAATAGGGATATTTAAATTATAATTTATTATAAGTACTTAGAGACAAAATACTTATTTTTGGTATTAAACAATGAAATGAACAAATTATATGGTATGTTATGTACAGTAATGTTCAGAAATAATGCCCAGACTCCCTACTCCAGTGCTGACGATTTATGAAAAATTCGAAATACGTCTGCAGTCGTTGATGAACAGAGGCAGAAGATACAAAGCAAAAGATAGCTATATTCCCAATTTTCTCGGAAAAACAACATTAGCTACACGGTAAACAGAGGCTTCAGATTTTGAAATATTTTGTAAATTAGGATTCACTACTTTCGATGATACCTCGGATAGATACTTTCTTATTGAATCACTAGTATTGTCAAAATTCTGCATTAAAATTAGAACTCATTAATTCATATCTATTTATTTATAAAACATATTGTAGTGAAGTAACTCAAATTAAATTATGCGTTAAGAATTATCATACAAAAATAATTAAACGATGCTTTTTATATTTACATAAATATCTATTTCTAAACTTTGTAATACAAAGACAATAATAGGTAAATTAATAATAAAACATATTTAAGAATAATGTAATTTAATTACATTATAACGATATATTTTTATAGATCTTATATTCAAATAAATAAATAAATATTTGAAAAAATGGTCGTCAGAAGTAAAAAACAAAAAGTACTATATGCAAAGAAATATCACATTTATGATCGTCGAATAAACAAAAAAGAACTTAAAATAAGATAAATGTAAAAATAAAAAAATATATATATATATATATATATATATATATATATATATATATATATATATATATAAACAAAGGTGTATCAACAAAAAATCACAAAAATGGTCGTTACAGTTTAATTCTCTGGTTCAAAATTCATTTCGAATAAAAATGATTAACTATTCGTTATTAAAATTTAAAACCGGAAAATTATGGAGTAAAAAATAAGATTCTCTGCATTCGATGTAAGTTTAAATTTTTTTTTGGCGCCATAAGGGTGCAAAATATTCGCTAAATATTCGGTTATTCGACAGACTATCATAAATTATATTCGTTATTCGGCACATTTACTATTCGTTATATCTCTAATAATAATTATAAATAATCTAAATAATATATTTTGGAATCCTGCATATAGCGGGAGGAAAAGTATTTTTTCTCTCTAGGGAGGAAAAGATAAAGTGGATTTTCGCATAAGGCGAGAGAAAAAAGTACTTTTTCTCCCTAAGGAAAAAAATGTAGATACCCGCATAAAGCGGGAGGAAAACTACTTTTACTGCCCAGGGAGGAATAATACTGACCGGTCAGAAATACCTCACTTTCGTCCCTAATAATAGGGACGAAAGATGGCGTTTTCGGTGCAGGTATTGAAAAAATAATTTATTGAATTAGATTTTTTAATTAAATCAGATTAAAACTGAAACAAAAATCTAAACATTTTTATTTCTTACATTGTAGGTTACAGTTTAACTCTCTGGTACAAAATTCATTTGGATTTCATACACTTGACGAAATTCTAAGTCAAGGTATTTTCTTGCCTCTCAGGTAAAGAGGATACTTCTAAATTTGGTTCTATTTTCTTGGAATAGAAGCAATATACCTTTCCTTTGCTACTTATCTCTCATCACCCTCACTCAATCGAACGTATATCGAATTTTTCATAAACTTTCGGCTCTGGAGTGGGGCTTCTGGGCATTATTTCTGAACATTACTGTACTTACTACTAGGTAAGGTACAGAGGCGGCCAGTGACTTTATATTTGCAAAAAATGTTAATAAAACGTTTATTTTACTTTCAAACTTAATAAACTGCTATGTGTTGAACTAGAAGACCTTTCTTTGCTGATATGATGCTTTTATAGAATTCCAAGCATTGGTATTGATTGTTTATTTAATATCTCTTTTGTTTAACATTTACTTTTAACGCGATTTTTTTGGGAAATAAATATGACTATATTATATGCACATAATAAAATTCAGTCTTATAAAAGCAACAGTTTTTGTGATAATAATTTTATAATGATTTTTACTATTTATTTAAATTTTTGCGTATAACGTTATAAACAATTCATTATAATGCAAAAATACATTGATTAGTGTTAAAAGGAATATATTTAAAATAAATAAATATATTTAAAATAAATTATTACTAGGTAAGGTAAACGTAAACGTATAATAAAAATTTGATCGGGCCAATACATGACACCTCGCCATACTCTATTATTTTTAATTTACTAAATATAGGTATACCATTGCAAAAGAAAATTGTAGTTTTCAATAATATTCTTAAACTAAATATAATAATAATAATATTTTCATAATTTTATTATAATTGTCCAAGTCCAAATAAACCGAGATTTTATTAGAATTTGTAGATACTTCATATAATAAGTTGCTAAATTGTGTTAGGTAAAAAATAAGTTTCAAATATAAATCTTAGCTAATTTTTATTAACAAAACATTCCCAGTAGTCCATACAAACAACCATGAGTACTCGTGAGTGAGTTGACGGCTCGGAGCTCGACGGCTGGTATTATATAGAAATGTGTATATGTACCTATGAAGGAAATTCGGGTGCGTTATATAAGCGTATTTGGCCTTTATCAGTTCTTGCTTATCGACGTACGAAAAGCGCATAAAATAACATTTGAAAAGCGCAGAAATTTAAGTTATATAAGCGCAGAAGGGAACATTTGAAAAGCACAATGGTTTTAGGGATTGTACGACAGTTTTTCTACAATATTTTTTGAATTTTTTAAAACTAGAAAATATTCTTGCATAACATTTTTCTGAACTTAACCCCATCATACTCGAAGATTATTTTTAACAAGATATTTTAAATTATTTAAAGCTAGAAAATATTCTTGCCTAACATTTTTCTGTACTTAACCCCATCATACTCGAAGACGATCTGGACTAACTTGTTATGGTCAGAAATCTCATTTTCGAAAAATGCGCTTATTGAACGTTACGATCTGCGCTTATTGATCATAAATTTACTGATTATATTTCTGCGCTTTTCAAACATTTTGATGACCAGAAATGCGCTTTTACAACTCTCCGGGAAATTCGATATTATTTCAAGACCTTAGTAAATGTACTTTTTAAATATAGAACTGAATTATAATTTTACTAACTTTGAACTTTATAAATGGAAGTTTATTACCGCTATGTTTTTAATTGTTTATCCTCTCAGTTTGATATTTATTTCGAGTGAAATCAATTCATTTTATAAACATAATATCAACAAATAATTTCCCTAAATTTCAAATAAATAAATGGAAGCATATGACACTACAATTTTTTTAATTTATTCTAATATTTCGTTATTATTTCAAGTCCTTAGAAAATGCACTTTGTAAATATAGAACAGAATTATAATTTTACTAATTTTCAACTTTCTTATTGGAAGCATATTATCGCTACGATGCTCTCGGTTTGTTATTTATTTCGAGTGGAAACAATTACTTTCTATAAACATAACATCAACAAAAAATAATCTGCCTAAATTCCCGAATTCCCTTACAATGGTATATTTGTGAGTAAGTAATACACACTTATAAAAATAGTAGAGTGTGACGAGAGGTCATTATGTTGGCCACATCAGATTTTTTAAATTTATCCTAATATTTCGTTATTATTTTAAATCCTTAGAAAATGCACTTTGTAAATATAAAACTGAATTATAATTTCACAAATTTAGAACAATTTCGTTCTATAAACATAATATCAACAAATAATTTCCCTAAATTTGAAATCAATAAATGTAAGCATATAAACACTACAACTTTTTTTCACTTTATTCTAATATTTCGTTATTATTTCAAGTCGTGAGGAAATGCATTTTGTAAATATAGAATTGAATTTTAATTTGACTAATTTTGAACTTTATAAAAAGTTTAATATCGCTATATTTTTTATTGTTTATACTCTCAGTTTGTTATTTATTTCGAGAGAACACAATTTCATTCTAAACATTGTATAATCAACAAATAATTTCCCAAAATTTAAAATAAATAAATTGAAGCATATGAACACTACAATTTTTAAAATTTATCCTAATATTTCGTTATTATTTCACGTCGTTAGAAAATGCACTTTGTAAATATAGAACTAAATTATAATTTTCAACTTTTTTATTATGGACGACGATTTGTTATTTATTTCAAGTAGAAACAATTACTTTCTATAAACATAACATCAACAAAAAATCATCTCCCTAAATTTCAATTAAATAAATGGAAGAATTTAAACACCAAAATTAAAAAAAAAAAATTATCCTCAGGTATATTTTGTTATTTCGAGTGGAAACAATTACAGTCTATGTACGTACATAATATCAGCAAATAATTTCCGTAAATTTCAAGTAAATAAAAGGAAGCATATAAATATATAAACTATTTTTTTTTAATATTTATATTTTGTTATTTCTTTAAAGTGGTAAGAATTGAACTTAGTACCTATTTTAGTAATTTTCAACTTTATAAATGAAACTAACGCTACGATATTTTGAAGATTTATCTTCACAGTTTTTACTTTCTTGTACAGAGTAAAAAGGAAGTACCTATTGTAATAGCGAAAAATTTCGGTTTTCAGATTTTTATCCGTTTTGACCTTTTCTAAATCCATTATGACTAGTTTCGTCGTGACGTCTGTACGTACGTAGGTATGTATGTCGCATAACTCAAATACGGTTACACGTAGAAAGTTGAAATTTTGTATTTAGGACTGTTATAGCATCTAGTTGTGCACCTCCTATTTTTGGTTTCAATCTACAAACCGGAAGTAGTACTTTTTTCAAATATTTCGATAAATATTTAATTTAAGACAATTTTTTTAATTTTAAATGAAAGATTATGTGATTATTACCAACAATCGGTATTTTATAAATATTTTTATATCTGGTATCATTTAAGAATAATTAAAGTATATAGTA
The DNA here is from genome assembly GCA_947534325.1 of Agonum fuliginosum. Classification (NCBI taxonomy): domain Eukaryota; kingdom Metazoa; phylum Arthropoda; class Insecta; order Coleoptera; family Carabidae; genus Agonum; species Agonum fuliginosum. Next base: position 16,705,826 of record OX384037.1, on the reverse strand, counting down.
TTTTTTTATAATTTAGTATTTCGGTATATTGTAGTCCATGATCGATTAACATTTTTTGTTACTACGTAAAATTTAAATGATTATGACATGACAGTGACAATAGTAAAATATGCTTTATATCTTCTTCTGCAGTTTAAATAAAATGACTAAAATATATTTGTGAGTATAGTAGCAGTAGTAGTAGTACTTATATATTAATATATTTGTATAATAAGTTAAAAGAATAAAGTAGGTATGGCGGGAGGACTTGTGGTGGCCACGTCAGATTTTTTTATATTATTCCACATTTTAGTTATTAAGAAAAGTATAAACAGTTTAATAGGCGTGCAAGGAAGTCATGTGGTGTCCACGTCAGATTTTTTATTTATGTTGAGTTGAATCAATTGCATTCTATAAACATAATATCAACAAATAATTTTCCTATAATTTTTAAAAATTAAAATGGAAGCTTATAATCACTACGGTTATTGCAAGATTTAATATCCTAAAAATTGTATTATTTTTTCGAAGAGTTGCAAATGTATTTTATAAGCATAATATCAAAATATCTTGAACGGATGACAGCGAAATTCTGAAATATTTAGAAATATACCGTGGCTGCCTGTGTGTTAGCTGTGTAGCAGTTAGAGTAGGGGAGTGTAGTACCATTATCTCTCACGCGCTACCGCTACTCATGTCACTACTAGCCGGGCCGGTAAATTATATTTGCAAAAAATGTAAATAAAACGTTTATTTTACTTTCAAACATAATAAACTGCTATGTGTTGAACTAGAAGACCTTTGTCTTTGCTGATATGATGCTTTTACAGAATTCCAAGCATTGGTATTGATTGTTTATTTAATATCTCTTTTGTTTAACATTTACTTTTAACGCGATTTTTTTGGGAAATAAATATGACTATATTATATGCACATAATAAAATTCAGTCATATAAAAGCTACAGTTTTTGTGATAATAATTTTATAATGATTTTTACTATTTATTTAAATTTTTGGGTATAACGTTATAAACAATTCATTATAATGCAAAAATACATTGGTTATTGTTAAAAGGAATATATTTAAAATAAATTCGTGCAAAGTTATCAATATTTTTAGCTTAAATGAGGTATTAATTTACTTTTACAATTTTTTTAGTTTTTTTACTATAACAACGCGAAATTGTATTTATTCGGAATGAAACTTCGGCATGGCACTAGACATTTACCTAGTAATACCATATTAAAAAATGAAAAAAATAAAAGCACTAGTTCTTGAGATAAAAAACGTAATATTTAACCTTAACCCTAACAGGTAAACAGGTACAAAATATTATGTTGAAGTCACCATTGCATTGCATTAAAGTGCATGGCACTCAACCACTCAAGTTTATTCTTTATCATTATATCGTTTGTTTATAATAAAAGCATAACACAAAAAATTTAATATTTATCTCACTCGATTATCTCATTTGTTATTAGAAATAATAAGAAATGGTAACCACAAACATTGCACTTCAAATCAAAACCGAGTTCAATACTATGCAAAAAATTCTGATCTGCTACTGTAGTAAAATTGCGAAAATTCTGATTGAAAATATATTTCACTATATATACTAAAATTATAATAACAAATTACATAATCGATTGAGACAAATTTAGTAAACACCTGTATAGGAAGAAAAATTATTTATATACATTTACATTAAAATGTTATTTGTTTATAATCATTCTTTTGTTGAAATTCAACTTAAAAATTACGTGAACGGTTAAAGATATACAAAGTTCTTACTTTAAATTTTTGAATAAAGATAGGAACAAATAATTCGATGCGGACTAAAAGTGTAAAAGTTAGCAGTCTCCTCATTTCGGCAAAATTTCTTCACACAGTCCAACCAGTCGAATAGATCAGAGATCAGATAGTGAGATAAGCAAAATAGCGGTATGTTTGCTATGAATCACCTCCCCTGGTCATGCAGTGCTATGATGCAGTGTTCGAGTAACACTCTATTAGGACTATTTGAATCTTTTTGGAAGTAGTTCTACTATAATTGTTCGATGCGCAGCAGAGAGTAGACGTATACTGTTGTCACTCCGTTAAAAATTTAAATTTCGTAAATTATCACTTTTAATCTTTACATATATATTACAACAATGACTCGTGGTCAAAGTGCAGTGTTGCAAGATACAGTTTTATCATTGTTATCTGACGATTCATTTATTGACAAGTTAGTCAATAAAATATTTGAAAAAGTGGATCAAAAATTTGAAGAACAAAAACTTTATTATGAGGGTGTGATACAAAAACTCACATCCGAATATAAAGTACTCGAGGATAAAATCGACCAACTCGAGCAATACTCGCGGAGAAATTGCATCCGAGTCTTTGCGATTCCTGAAGCAGCTGAAGAAAACACTGAAGAACTTGTGTGCAGTGTGCTCAGTAATAAACTTCCTATCTTAGTGAACCCCAGTGATATCGATCGATGCCACAGAACAGGTAATCGAGCAAAACTTTCTAACCCTGACCGTGAAAAGCCCATGAAACCCCGTCCGATTATAATTAAATTTACAAACTATAAAGTGCGAGCAAATGTGTTAAAACATCGCAAAATCTAAAAGGCACGAAAATTATGCTTGTCGAGGACTTGACTAAATCACGGGTTGATCTTTTAAAGCTGGCATCTGATAAATATGGTCATCGAAATGTGTGGTCTAGAGATGGTATCATTTTTGTGAATACTAATGGAACTATCAGACGAGTATCCCCTGTGGAGTTCATAAAGTGAAATCTTAGTAATTCATAACACAACGGTAGTGTCAGCTTACTTATGTATTTAAACTTTTATTCTTAATTTTTTCTCAATTTATATTTTAAGTAAATTTAAGATTTTTCTCTATTTAAATCAAATTCATTTCTTTACTTCTAACAGCAGATCTCAATACAAATCTTTTGTGTGCTTGTTGCTCATAGACAAAGTTTGTTAATTTAATTACTGGGGGTCATTGACTCTGTTCAAACCTTGTACTTGTCAAACTAAACGCACGGATTTTTAGATTTACACTGTAAAATTATTGTTTTGTTTTATACTGTACACATTTCTTTTTTCTAAATAAATAAATATTATCTTGACTTTTTATGCTCATATACTATCAAAATGTTAGAGGATTGAACACCAAAACTGATATATTTTATAACAACTGTTGTACATCCAAATATGATATTATTTGCTTATCCGAGACTTGGCTGAGTGACAGTTTAGTTAATGCGGAATTATTTACATCTAATTATAATGTCTACAGAGCTGATAGAGAGTTTTCAAGAGGTAGCAAAATCAGAGGCGGTGGTGTTTTATGTGCTATTAACAATAAATTTAAATCTGTACCTATCAAAATTGTGCACCATCCTTCATCTATTAATGATTTACTTTGTGTAAAAATATATTTAACTCCCAATACATTTGTCTTTATTATTGTCGTCTACTGTCCACCTCCTGTCACCACTCAACAACTACAATATTTATTTGAATCCATAGAATCTCTACATCCCATTTTAAATAACAATTTCTGTATTATTGGTGATTTTAACATAACAAAATTAAATGATTATATTTCAACTGGTTACCGAGATAATATTATACGTACTTATGAAAACTTTATTTCTTTTCTGAATGCCAAACAATTTAACTTAAATATAAATTCATATGGTAGACTTCTTGATGTTGTTATTTCCAACATAACTTGTGATGTTTGTTATAATCATGATCCATTAGTAGATGAAGATTCGCACCACCCCACTCTCTCAATTTCTCCGGCTATCACCTATTCCCATACAGCAAACTCTACATTTAACAATAATTTAGCCGCATACAATTTTCGTCGTGCTAATTTTGAATTGCTTTATGATTTACTTTTAAATATCGACTGAAGTAGTGTTTATTCATGTATTGATGTTGATACAGCATTCAATGAATTCTATAAAAAAATTTATGATGTCATGAACAGATGCATCCCTCGTATAAAAAAGAAAACATCATCTTTTCCATCATGGTTCAACACCAATATCATTAATAATATCAAACTAAAAGACAAACATCGCCGATTATATAAACTCACCAACGATGAAAATAATTTAAATGAATTCAAACGTCTACGGGCATTGATTAAAAAGGATATAAAAACTGAACACGAAAAATACATATCTAATGTGGAAGATTCAATAATCTCTGATCCATATAAATTATGGACATACATAAATAATAAAAAACGTGCAACCAGAATTCCCGGACACATGCGCCATAATGACAAAATATTTAATACAACTCCGGATATTATTCAGGGTTTTGCAGATTTCTTTGCAAGTGTTTATTCTGATGATGTAGATGTGAATTACTCCTCTACCAATAATAATAATAACTACAGCAATATTTTAAATATTTCACACATAACCAAAGAAGATATATCACAGGCAATCAGGAAACTTAAACCATCATCCAATCCGGGTCCTGATAATTTCCCAGCATATATATTAAAGGCTTGTTCCGATATATTCCTAGATCCATTACATTTTCTAATTAATTTATCACTCAGTAAACAAATATTCCCAACCTGTTTAAAAACTGCTCTTATTTGTCCTATATTTAAATCAGGTGATATTAATGACATATCCAATTATCGACCAATAGCCATTCTATCTAATATTGCCAAAATATTTGAATCAATTCTCTACAAATACATTTATAATTCTGTAAGCAATAAAATAACAATCCATCAACATGGTTTCATGAGCGGTAGATCTACCACTACCAATCTAATTAATTTCACAGAATATACACTTAAGTCCCTGTATGAAAACACACAAGTTGATGTGGTCTATACTGATTTCTCGAAGGCATTCGACCGAATTAATCACAAAATTCTTCTACATAAACGTGATACTGATTTCCAATTCTCAACTAGCCTTCTTAACTTTTTGTCCTCATATTTGTGTCACCGTAAAATGTATGTCAACTATAATAATTTCAAATCCAACCCTTATGTTGCCACCTCGGGAATACCACAAGGTTCTAATTTAGGCCCTTTGTTATTTCTACTCTTCATTAATGACATTGTCGACTCAGTACAGCACTCAAAAGTATTATTGTTTGCGGATGATTTAAAAATTTTCAAAACAATCAATTCCGATCATGACTCCACACTGCTCCAAGAAGATATTAATAATATATTAGCTTGGTCTCAATCTTCTAAATTGTTTTTTAATTACAGTAAATGTAAAATTATGAGTTATTTTGTTAAAAAATTTGTGTACACTTATCCTTACAGTATGAATAATGTTACCCTAGACAGAGTAAATCAGATCAAGGACCTTGGCGTTTTGTTTGACAATAAATTAACTTTCAATGACCATATTAATGCAATTGTTAAATCATCTTACAAAAATTTGGGCTTTATCATTCGTAATACCCGCTGTTTTCGTAAATTAATTACAATAAAGAGTTTGTACTTTGCCTTTGTAAGATCTAAACTAGAGTATTGTCTGCAAGTATGGAATCCTATCTATAGTAAATATATTTTGCTTATTGAATCCGTACAAAAAAAGTTTGCAAAATATTGTTTTTATAAAATTTACAGACAGTACCCCAGTTACAACACTGATTATTATAAAACATGTTACAGGAACTGAATATTTCTTCGCTTCTTTCCCGTAGAAAGATTCAGTCCTGTATTTACTTATATAAATTACTGCATGGTACAATAAATGATCCAACTTCTCTAGAACTTATTTGCATTAATGTTCCTCGTCAAAATAGTAGAAAGCAATTAAACTTTTATTGTACTACAGCACGTACTAACTATGAGCAAAAAGCACCCATTAGGCAACTTATCAATACTTGCAATGAAATTTCATCTATTTGTATTGTGACCCGCTTCGTAAATTTAAGCAATCAGTATGTAATTTTTTTGAACTTAGTAGTTAACTATAACTTAGTATTTTTTACCCTTAATATAATATATTATGTCTATTTCTTATTATTTCATGTACATTGTATTACTTTTGTCACGATTGTGTATCGTACATTTATATTAATTATTTTGTATTCGGTTATAATCGTCCTGTAATTGGGATTTTTATCCTGTAGGATTGATTACAATAAATAAATAAATAAAAAAATAAGTAAGAGCGGTACAAATCAATTGGCGCTGACAGGCAAACGTACTCTTAAGTAGCGCACCATTGCTAACTCAAGAAGTATAAAGGTAAATTTATAAGACGCACAGCGCATAGAAAATAATTTAGCACAACATAGCATATGAATTGGTCATATGGAAATTAGTACATCCATTTATAAGACGCACAGTGCATAGAAAATAATTTAGCACGGCACACGAATTATTTATTTGCCATTTATTCCTTTATTATTTATGTCAAAGTCTCTTGTCAAGGTTATTTTTTGGTCAAACACGGTTTTAAATTAATTTGTTAATTATTTTAAAGAAATATTTGCAAACTATAGTAAGAAATACACAAAGCCTCCAAATCAAATTGCAAAACAGCTGTCATAACAGGGTTGTGAAAAACCCGGGGTTTCTCATGATTTGCCCAGCCCAGTGGGTTTTTTTGAAAAAAACCAGCCCACTACTGGGTTTTTTCAAAAAAGCAGTCAAATAATATTATTGTGTAATTTCTGCCTTCATTTTAATTTCAATGCACACAAGAGAAAAAAAATCTGACGTGGCCGTTACAATACCTCTCGCCTTGACATTGAAGTATTATTATTTAACCTCGTATTTAACCAAATATTAGCATAATTTAAATAAAATACAACAACACCGTATAACATTTGATATAATAATATAAAATAATCATACATTATATTATTTTAAAATGCATAATGGACTTATAATAATTATGTAGGTAATAAATTATATATTTCACAAATCTAATAAGCTCTTAGTTTAATATATAATTTTATTTTATAAATACCATATTTACATAATACTATGTCAAATTAATATCTATACTATATCCAACATTTCAAAATTCTACACCACACTCTACACATGCCCTACACCACAGAGAAACCTCCTTGCCACAGACATCTGTTTATCTGTCACATTGACAATTTTATTATTGTTTTAAATTTTATTTCTATTTCGGGATTCACAAATCGTGGTAGGTAAAATTATATATTTAAAAACATTATATTTCTTTATTGGTTAAAGATATATAACAAGTAAGATTAAATATTGTACAATGTAATTTCTTCTTTCATGTGTGGTATGTCAGCTGTGAATGTAAAAGTGACAGCAGTCATTTAGTGCCGTTTAAAATTCGAGTGTTTAATTGCATTTATTATAATATTATAAGTTATACACATAATACAAGCAATATGTAAATTAATAATAAAATAAAATAATAATAATGAAAGCGCAAATGTTTACATTATTTTCATCAATTCATGTATTAATATTAATATTTTGCGACTTGCTATTATATTTATGTTCATGCCCTAATATAAATAGGTATTAATTGACATTTTTGTCATATACCTAGCTATTCAATTTAATATGTTTTTAAATCAAACTAAAATGAATTTCATATTCAAGAAATCATTTCTCCGTTATTAGATTTGGGAAGACAAACTTGATAGATGTCACTACGTTTTATATGCATGACTTGAAACGGTTAAACTTAAACAATATCCTAATTGTTTTTTCAACGGTAGACCGATTTGTTTGAAAACGAATATGATTATTCTGTTACTTCGTGGTTCATTTGAGGATGATAAACATCGTCCTCTTGTTTCGTAATTTGTTTAAAAGTGTATTGTTTTATTAGTGTTTTGTTTTGAAACTACTGATATTATGCTTCTACTTTATGGTACGTTTGTAGACAACTAACATCGTTCTCTTACTTCGTGGTTTGTCTTAAGATGACTGACTACGTCCTCTTACTCCGTAATTTATTCGAAAAGGATTGAGCTCGTTCTCATATTTCGTGGTTCGTTTAAAGATCATAATTATTGTTCTTATATTTCATGATTTGTTACAAAATGACTGAGATTGTTCTCCTAGTTTGTATTTTAAATGAAAATGGTAGACAATGTCCTCTCACTTCGTATTTTATATTAAAACGGCAGACACCATCTTTGTTCGTATTTTTAATTAATACGGTACACCGTCCTCGTTTTTCGTATTTTATATGAAAACGCAGGCGCCGTCCTTGTTGCTCGTATTATTAATTAAAACTGCAGAAACTGTCCTCGTCTTTCGTGTTTCAAGTGAAAATGAGAGATAATGTCCTCGTTTTTGTATTTTAAATGAAAACGGCAGACACCGTCCTCGTTCTTCGTATTTTAAATAAACACAGCAGACGACACATTGTATATGAAAACGTCAGACATCGTCCTTGATCTTCGTACGTTAATTGTAAACGGCAGAAACAATCCAAGTTCTTCGTATTTTATATGAAAATAGCAGACACCGTCCTTGTTTTAAATGAAAATGAGAGAGACATATCTTGTTTTTCGTATTTTAAATACAAACTGCAGACAACGTTCTCATTCTTCGTATTTTTAAAATGAAAACGGCAGACATCGTCCTCTAAATGAAAATTGGAGATACCGTGCTCGTACTTCGTATTTTATATGAAATCGGCAGACACCGTCCTTGTCCTAAATGAAAATGGGAGACACTTACCTTGTTTTTCGTATTTTAAATAAAAACGGCAGACACCGTTCTCGTTCTTCGTATTCGATGAATATGGCAGACACCGTCCTTGTTCGTATTTTAAATGAAAATGGGAGACACTGTTATCGCTCTTCGTATTTTATATGAAAACGGCAGACACCGTCTTTGTTGCTCGTATCTTTAATTAAAACGACAGACACCGTCCTCGTTTTTAGTGTTGAAAATGAAAATGGGAGACATTTATCATGTTCTTCGTATTTTAAATGAGAATAGTACATAGTACCCTGGTTTTTCGTATTTAAATGCAAATAGACCGATATTGTTTTTCGTATTTTAAATGAAAACAGGAGACACCGTCCTCAAAATGGGATAGACCGTTATTGTTTTTCTTATTTTAAATGAAAACGGCAGACAATATCATCGTTCTTCATAATTTAAAGGAAAATGGCAGACAACGTCCTCGTTCTTCGTATATTTAATGAAAACGGCAGACACCGTTATCGCTCTTCATGTTTTTTATGAAAACGGCAGAAAATGTCCTCGTTCTTCGTAATATAAAGGAAAACGGCAGACACCTTCTCGTTCTTCATATTTTAAATGTAAATGGCAGACACCGTCCTCGTTCTTCGTATTTTAAATGAAAACGGCAGACACCGTCCTCGTTCTTCGTATTTTAAATGACAACGGCAGACACCGTCTTTGTTGCTCGAATTTTAAATGAAAACGCCAGACACTGTTCTCGGTCTTCTTATATTCAATTAAAACGATAGACACCGTCTTCGGTTTTTGTGTTTTAAATGTAAATAGAAGACACCTTCCGTGTTTTTCGTATTTTAAATGAAAACGGCAGGCATCGTCCTCTTTCTTCATATTTTAAATGAAATGAAAACGGCAGACACCGTCTTCGTTCTAAGTATTTTTAATGAAAACGGTAGACACCATTATCGCTCTTCATGTTTTATATGAAAACGGCAGACAATGTTCCCGTTCTTAGTAATTTAAAGAAAAACGGCAGACACCGTCCTCGTTCTTCGTATTTTAAATGAAAACGGCAGACACCATTATCGCTCTTCATGTTTTATATGAAAACGACAGACAATGCCCTCGTTCTTCGTAATTTAAAGGAAAACGGCAGACACCGTCCTCGTTCTTCGTATTTTAAATTAAAACGGCAGACACCATTATCGCTCTTCATGTTTTATATGAAAACGGCAGAAAATGTCCTCGTTCTTCGTAATTTAAAAGAAAACGGCAGACACCTTCTCGTTCTTCGTATTTTAAATGACAACGGCAGACACCATTATCGCTCTTCATGTTTATATGACACCGGCAGACAATGCCCTCGTTCTTCATATTTTAAATGTAAACGGCAGACACCATCCTCGTTCTTCGTATTTTATATGAAAACGGCAGACACCGTCCTCGTTTTTCGTATTTTAAATGAAAACGGCAGACACCGTCGTTGTTGCTTGAATTTTAAATGAAAACGGCACACACCGTTATCGCTCTTTATATTTTAAATGAAAACGGCAGACACCGTCCTCGTTCTTCGTAATTTAAATGAAAACGGCAGACACCGTCCTCGTTCTTCATATTTTAAATGAAAACGGCAGACACCGTCCTCGTTCTTCGTATTTTAAATGAAAACGGCAAACACCATTATCGCTCTTCATGTTTTATATGAAAACGACAGACAATGCCTTCGTTCTCAGTAATTCAAAGGAAAACATCAGACCACCGTCCTCGTTCTTCATATTTTAAATGTAAACGGCAGACACAGTCCTCGTTGTTTGTATTTTAAATAAAAACGGCAAACACCGTCCTTATTGCTCGTATTTTTAATTAAAACGTCAAAAACTGTTCTCCTTCTTCTTATATTCAATTAAAACGGTAGACACCGTCTTCGGTTTTTGTGTTTTAAATGTAAATAGAAGACACCTACCGTGTTTTTCGTATTTTAAATGAAAACGGTAGACACCGTCCTCGTTCTTCGTAGTTTAAATGAAAACGGGAGACACCATTATCGCACTTCAGGTTTTATATGAAAACGGCAGACAATGTCCTTGTTCTTCGTAATTTAAATGAAAACGGCAGACAATGTCCTCGTTCTTCCGTAATTTTAATGAAAACGGCAGACATCGTTCTCGTTCTTCGTATTTTAAATGAAAACGGCAGACACTGTCCTCGTTCTTCGTATTTTAAATGTAAACGGCAGACACCGTCCTCGTTCTTCGTATTTTAAATGAAAACGGCAGACACCGTCCTCGTTCTTCGTATTTTAAATGAAAACGGCAGACACCGTCCTCGTTCTTCGTATTTTAAATGTAAACGGCAAACACTGTCCTAGTTCTTCGTATTTTAAATGAAAACGGTAGACACCGTCCTCGTTCTTCGTATTTTAAATGAAAACGGTAGACACCATTATCGCTCTTCGTATTTTAAATGAAAACGGTAGACACCATTATCGCTCTTCAGGTTTTATATGAAAACGGCAGACAATGTCCTCGTTCTTCCGTAATTTTAATGAAAACGGCAGACACCGTCCTCGTTCTTCGTATTTTAAATGAAAACGGCAGACACCGTTCTCGTTCTTCGTATTTTAAATGAAAACGGCAGACATCGTCCTCGTTCTTCGTATTTTAAATGAAAATGACAGACACCGTCCTCGTTCTTCTTATTTTAAATGAAGAAAGCAGACACCATTTTCGTTCTTCGTATTTTAAATGAAAACGGCAGACACCGTCCTCGTTCTTCGTATTTTAAATGAAAACGGCAAACACTGTCCTCGTTTTTTGTATTTTAAATGAAAACGGCAGACACCGTTCTCGTTCTTCGCATTTTAAATGAAAACGGCACACTGTCCTCGTTCTTCGTAATTTAAAAGAAAACGGCAGACACCGTCCTCGTTTTCCGTATTTTAAATGAAAACGGCAGACACCGTCCTTATTGCTCGTATTTTTAATTAAAACGTCAGACACTGTTCTCGGTCTTCTTATATTCAATTAAAACGGTAGACACCGTCTTCGGTTTTTGTGTTTTAAATGTAAATAGAAGACACCTTCCGTGTTTTTCGTATTTTAAATGAAAACGGCAGACACCGTCTTCGTTCTTCATATTTTAAATGAAAACGGTAGACACCATTATCGCTTTTCAGGTTTTATATGAATACGGCAGACAATGTCCTAGTTCTTCGTAATTTAAAGGAAAACGGCAGACACCGTCCTCGTTCTTCGTATTTTAAATGAAAACGGCAGACACCGTCCTCGTTCTTCGTATTTTAAATGAAAACGGCAGACACCGTACTCGTTCTTCGTATTTTAAATGAAAACGGCAAACACTGTCCTAGTTCTTCGTATTTTAAATGAAAACGGCAGACACCGTCCTCGTTCTTCGCATTTTAAATGAAAACGGCAGACACTGTCCTCGTTCTTCGTATTTTAAATGAAAACGGCAGACACTGTCCTCGTTCTTCGTATTTTAAATGTAAACGGCAGACACCGTCCTCGTTCTTTGTATTTTACATGAAAACGGCAGACACCGTCCTCGTTCTTCGTATTTTAAATGAAAACGGCAAACACTGTCCTCGTTCTTCGTATTTTAAATGATAACGGCAGACATCGTCCTCGTTCTTCGTATTTTAAATGAAAACGGTAGACACCGTCCTCGTTCTTCGTATTTTAAATGAAAACGGCAGACACCGTTATCGCTCTTTATATTTTAAATGAAAACGGCAGACACCGTCCTCGTTCTTCGTATTTTAAATGAAAACGGTAGACACCGTCCTCGTTCTTCGCATTTTAAATGAAAACGGCAGACACTGTCCTCGTTCTTCGTATTTTAAATGAAAACGGCAGACACTGTCTTAGTTCTTCGTATTTTAAATGTAAACGGCAGACACCGTCCTCGTTCTTTGTATTTTAAATGAAAACGGCAGACACCGTCCTCTCGTTCTTCGTATTTTAAATGAAAACGGCAAACACTGTTCTCGTTCTTCGTATTTTAAATGAAAACGGCAGACACCGTCCTCATTCTTCGTATTTTAAACGAAAACGGCAGATACCGTCCTCGTTCTTCGTATTTTAAACGAAAACGGCAGATACCGTCCTCGTTCTTCGTATTTTAAATGAAATCGGCAAACACTGTCCTCGTTCTTCGTATTTTAAATGAAAACGGCAGACATCGTCCTCGTTCTTCGTATTTTAAATGAAAACGGTAGACACCGTCCTCGTTCTTCGTATTTTAAATGGAAACGGCAGACATTGTCCTCGTTCTTCGTATTTTAAATGAAAACGGCAGACACCGTCCTAGTTCTTCGTATTTTAAATGAAAACGGCAGACAGCGTCCTCGTTCTTCATATTTTAAATGAAAACGGCAGACACCGTCCTTGTTCTTCGTATTTTAAATGAAAACGGCAGACACCGTCCTCGTTCTTCGTATTTTAAATGAAAACGGCGGACACCGTCCTCGTTCTTCGTATTTTAAATGAAAACGGAAAACACTGTCCTCGTTCTTTGTATTTTAAATGAAAACGGCAGACACCGTCCTCGTTTTTCGTATTTTAAATGAAAACGGCAGACACCGTCCTCGTTCTTCGTATTTTAAATGAAAACGGCAGACACCGTCCTCGTTCTTCGTATTTTAAATGAAAACGGCAAACACTGTCCTCGTTCTTCGTATTTTAAATGAAAACGGCAGACACCGTCCTCGTTCTTCGTATTTTAAATGAAACCGGCAAACACTGTCCTCGTTCTTCGTATTTTAAATGAAAACGGCAGACACCGTCCTCGTTCTTCGTATTTTAAATGAAAACGGTAGACACCGTCTTCGTTCTTCCTATATTCAATGAAGCGGTAGACACTGTTATTGATGTAGTTATTTTAAATGATAGCGGTAGACACCGTCCTCGTTCTTCGTATTTTAATTTAAAACGGCAGACACTGGCCTCGTTCTTCGTATTTTAAATGTAAACGGCAGACACCGTCCTCGTTCTTCGTATTTTAAATGAAAACGGTAGACACCGTCTTCGTTCTTCCTATATTCAATGAAGCGGTAGACACTGTTATTGATGTAGTTATTTTAAATGAAAACGGCAGACACCGTCCTCGTTCTTCGTATTTTAATTGAAAACGGCAGACACTGGCCTCGTTCTTCGTATTTTAAATGTAAACGGCAGACACCGCCCTCGTTTTCGTATTTTAAATGAAAACGGCAGACACCGTCCTAGTTCTTCGTATTTTAAATGAAAACGGCAGACAGCGTCCTCGTTCTTCATATTTTAAATGAAAACGGCAGACACCGTCCTTGTTCTTCGTATTTTAAATGAAAACGGCAGACACCGTCCTCGTTCTTCGTATTTTAAATGAAAACGGCGAACACCGTCCTCGTTCTTCGTATTTTAAATGAAAACGGCAGACACTGTCTTAGTTCTTCGTATTTTAAATGTAAACGGCAGACACCGTCCTCGTTCTTTGTATTTTAAATGAAAACGGCAGACACCGTCCTCGTTCTTCGTATTTTAAATGAAAACGGCAAACACTGTCCTCGTTCTTCGTATTTTAAATGAAAACGGCAGACATCGTCCTCGTTCTTCGTATTTTAAATGAAAACGGTAGACACCGTCCTCGTTCTTCGTATTTTAAATGAAAACGGCAGACACCGTCCTCGTTCTTCGTATTTTAAATGAAAACGGCAAACACTGTCCTCGTTCTTCGTATTTTAAATGAAAACGGCAAACATCGTCCTCGTTCTTCGTATTTTAAATGAAAACGGTAGACACCGTCCTCGTTCTTCGTATTTTAAATGAAAACGGCAGACATTGTCCTCGTTCTTCGTATTTTAAATGAAAACGGCAGACACCGTCCTAGTTCTTCGTATTTTAAATGAAAACGGCAGACAGCGTCCTCGTTCTTCATATTTTAAATGAAAACGGCAGACACCGTCCTTGTTCTTCGTATTTTAAATGAAAACGGCAGACACCGTCCTCGTTCTTCCTATTTTAAATGAAAACGGCGAACACCGTCCTCGTTCTTCGTATTTTAAATGAAAACGGCAAACACTGTCCTCGTTATTCGTATTTTAAATGAAAACGGCAGACACCGTCCTCGTTCTTCGTATTTTAAATGAAAACGGCAGACACCGTCCTCGTTCTTCGTATTTTAAATGAAAACGGCAAACACTGTCCTCGTGCTTCGTATTTTAAATGAAAACGGCAGACACCGTCCTCGTTCTTCGTATTTTAAATGAAACCGGCAAACACTGTCCTCGTTCTTCGTATTTTAAATGAAAACGGCAGACACCGTCCTCGTTCTTCGTATTTTAAATGAAAACGGTAGACACCGTCTTCGTTCTTCCTATATTCAATGAAGCGGTAGACACTGTTATTGATGTAGTTATTTTAAATGATAGCGGTAGACACCGTCCTCGTTCTTCGTATTTTAATTGAAAACGGCAGACACTGGCCTCGTTCTTCGTATTTTAAATGTAAACGGCAGACACCGCCCTCGTTCTTCGTATTTTAAATGAAAACGGCAGATACCGTCCTCGTTCTTCGTATTTTAAATGAAAACGGCAAACACTGTCCTCGTTCTTCGTATTTTAAATGAAAACGGCAGACACCGTCCTCGTTCTTCGTATTTTAAATGAAAACGGCAGACACCGTCCTCGTTCTTCGTATTTTAAATGAAAACGGCAAACACTGTCCTCGTTCTTCGTATTTTAAATGAAAACGGCAGACACCGTCCTCGTTCTTCGTATTTTAAATGAAAACGGTAGACACCGTCTTCGTTCTTCCTATATTCAATGAAGCGGTAGACACTGTTATTGATGTAGTTATTTTAAATGATAGCGGCAGACACCGTCCTCGTTCTTCGTATTTTAATTGAAAACGGCAGACACTGGCCTCGTTCTTCGTATTTTAAATGTAAACGGCAGACACCGCCCTCGTTCTTCGTATTTTAAATGAAAACGGCAGACACCGTCCTCGTTCTTCGTATTTTAAATGAAAACGGCAGACAGCGTCCTCGTTCTTCGTATTTAAAATGAAAACGGCAGACACCGTCCTCGTTCTTCGTATTTTAAATGAAAACGGCAGACACCGTCCTCGTTCTTCGTATTTTAAATGAAAACGGTAGACACCGTCTTCGTTCTTCGTATATTCAATGAAGCGGTAGACACTGTTATTGATGTAGTTATTTTAAATGATAGCGGCAGACACCGTCCTTGTTGTTTGTATCTTTTAATGAAAGCGACAGACACCGTTCTAGTGTATCGTATTTCAAATCAAAATGGGAGACACCTACTGTATTCTTCGCATTTTAAATTGAAATTGGCAGACACAGTCTTTGTATTTGATATAAAAATTGCAGATAATGTTCTCGTTCTTCGTATTTTAAATGAAAATGTCCTGGGTTTTGTGTTTTAGAAGAAAATGTGATATTTGTTAGATTTAGGGTTAATAATAATTTCTGATATTAATCTGATACTTCTATAATTGCATCTGGTACTTGTTGGTCGTCAAATTGTGCCCGCTGATCTCCACGATATTTAGGCTTTAGCAATGGATACTGTCGAGTTTTTGGAAGCACAGCAGAATAATGAGAAATATTTGTTCCAGGATCCGTTAATAGAACAGCTATTGAATGATTTTTGAAAATTTCTACAACATCATTGCTTTCTTCATCTATTTTTCCCGTAAATAACAAGTGCATTGTTCTTATTAACCAGCATCACAAGAATTTTGTAAATCTTCAAACTCAACCATTTTAAAAGAATCGTCATTATTTATTGTTTGATAACAATATATATCACGCTGAGAAGCCACGGATAATGCTTTAATATGTGCTCCACCACACCAAGAATTTTTAATCGCGGTTTCATGAATTAAAGCTGGCACACTGTCGTATTCATACACATAAATTTTTCTGTTAATATGGTCAAAATATTGAAAGTATTTATTGAAAAAGAAACAACATATTACCCTCATACAAGAATGTAGTTCTTCTGTTCCAAATAAACAAAACGAAATCGATCTTAATAAACATGAACCATCTCCTTGTGTTGCTAAAACTATTGCTCGATTTTTCATTGCATCATACATTTTATTTTGACGCTGTACATCCTTTTTTGAAAATTATAAATTGCACCATCAATACTTGAAATTTCGTTAATTACCATATTAATTATATCCTCATACCGATTGAAAATCATTTATAAATCAATTCTGAAATTTTGTACTGGTGAATTTATGTCAATATTCGAAATTTCCCTTAGAATGTTATTCATCCAAATAAATATATTGTCACCTAAGCAGAGTAATCTAGACCTACCGAATTCCTTGTCTCCCTTTTCATCAATTTCATTTTGTACAAAATTATCTTCAAATTTAGTGTCTCCTCTCTCATTAGGATTTAGTGGTATCGGGGAATTTTTTACATTATTTTCTGCCATAAAATTACCACTTACATTATCTTCGGTTATAATTGTATAAATTGGTTTATGGTATGAAAAATATGTTTCATAAACTCCAGTTTTTATATTGTTCATATTTGAAAATATAACATCAATTTGTGTATTCAAATTTGTCGTAACAATATCCGGTGATAATTGACTTGAAAAATTAAATTGGGATAAGAATAATTTTAAATAATTTGTATTTCCACCATTATATAAATCATAATTATAATCCCCCAAAAATAAAATTTGGTCTGTACTTTTGTTAAAAAATATTTTGTTCAAAATTTGTCTCAAGTTCTTTTCAAACATTGCCTGTGTAGCACTTGGAGATTTATATCCACTAATAATTTTGTAGTTCTTTATTATAAAGGAAAACAATTCAATGTGACTTTTTTCATTTGTATCAATAAGGTAGTGTAAGTTTTTAATGTCATAATTGGTTTTTATCAAACATATAATTCCACGAGTTTTTTCAATTGCATTTGACCGGTATATAGTTTTATAATTTTCTATTTTAATTTCGTCACGTGGTGTTGTAAGGGTTTCACTAAATATAAGTACATCACTGTAGCTGTACCATTCATCATTTAATATGTGACAATTTTGACTTTAATGAACTAATATTTTGATAGACAATTTTAAATCCCTCACATTTCTCCAAATTATCATAGTCTGCCTGAATTTGCCTTTCCACCCGTAATCTATTTAGTTCTATATGAACCGGATCTTCCTTGACGTTAGAACTAGGACATTTAAAATGCCCCAAAATGTACAGGCCTGACAATGACGTTACTCTGCTTAGTGCAACATACAGCATTGCTCGCGTTATTCTTTTCGTTTTGTTAAAATTAAGGCAAATATATGAGTAAGTTTGTCCTTGACTTTTATGGATAGTTATGGCTTCAGCAGGTGTTACGGGAAATTGTTTTCTTAAATCTGGGTAATGTAATTTATTTGAAATATTTAAAGTACTGGTTAATTTAGCGATTGGAGTTAAATGTGACGGTATATTGTTAGTTTTTGATTCCATTATATTTTCTTTTCTTGCTTTACGGCCAACAATTTTAGAGTGAAAATCTATCCATAAAATGAGTGGTTCATTTGAGTTCTGTTTAAATTGAATAATTTTTAAATTTCTACAACTACCATTTACAAGATCTAAATTGCAAGTTATCATATATTTAATGCCCACTTTTAAATTTACTTCATGTGGAAGACCATTAACTTCGGAAATTTTCTTTATTTGAAGGGATTTTAAAATAGATTGTTTTGAATTTTGATTGATTTTTCCTAAAATGGTATCTTGAGCTTTAGAAACATATTTATCTCCAATATACGAATTAATTTTAGTGACATTATATTCATCAACGTGAGCATTCTGTACAAATAATCTTATTGCTTCTTCTGGTACATCTTTATCTAAAACTTGCCTGGATGTTATAAGTTTTATATCATTTTGGGTCATTTTTCCTAAAGCCAAATTGTTTAAAGCAGTAATAAAATCCAAATCGTTTTCTGTCTCATAATTTCCGTCAATTCAAAAAAATGAAATTCGTCCCAAAGTGGATTTGAATCAAAAAATTTACTCATTTCATTTTTACTAGAAATTTTGAAAATATTGGTATCCATGACTGGAGGAAGTTGGTGTAAATCGCCTGTACATATTACTGATATACCTCCAAAAGAAATGTTTACTCCCATTATTTGACGCAGTCTTGTGTCCACACGACTAAATAAAGTACTGCCAACCATAGATATTTCGTCAATAATCAACAATTTTAAATTTTGAAGTTTAGCTCGAATAGTGTTAGCAATATCTTTTGACAATTCTGGCATAGATCCACCAAATTGAGTGACAGGTAAAGCAAAAGCTGTATGTAACGTGACGCCGTGAATTAAGAAAGCGGCTTTCCCTGATGGTGCACATAATAAAGTTATTATGTTTTCTGCGCAACTCCCAGGTTCGTTGTCAAAATTGTTTGTTACTGTTTGAAAAATTGCATTTATGACTGTACTTTTTCCAACACCTGCCGATCCACTTAAAAAAATTCTTAAAGGAACTGAAGAAGTTTTCATGTGATTTAGAATATACATTACAATTTTTCTTTGCCGAAAGTTAAGCATTTCCATTGTTTCCAATAATTTTTCCGCGGATATTCGAGTAGGTGTAGTAAATCGAGAGAAATTTGATTTAGTAGGTGCCTGTTCTCCAGCTTGTACCAATATGTCAATATTTTGATAAGAATTATTACCAGAGACGTTTTCATTTTCTTCGATATTTTCTAAATCATCATGAATTTTTTCTAAAGCTACATCTAAAATTTCATCAACTAGAATTGAATAATTACTTCTGTTTTCATTAATAATTTCAAAATTTTCTGTATATCTTAATTCATAGTTAACGTTTTCAATTTCATTTGTTTCATTCCTCCAGGGTAAAAAAAGTAAAATTTGTTCTCGATAATAATTATTTGGATCTTGTACTAACTTGTACCTCCTGTACCTAATGATTGCAGGTTTTATTCGGGTAGATGCATTAATAAATTCGAAATTTTCATCGACGTCGTCATTTTCTAAAAATTCATTTTGCTTTACGGTATAATTTGAAACAAAATAAGCCAAACAAATATTTTCCATTGTTATAGATCGGTTACTATATTTTTTCAAAATGTCGCTCATAAAAATATCTGTGGAATTTCCGTCTAAATTTTTTAATTCTTGATTTGATTTTAAAATTTGTACCCGTTCATTTCTTGGACTCGTGTAGATGAAGATGCAACGCCTGCTCATTTTTGATAATGGTAGAGAAAGAATATGGTATGATGCTTCTTGCGCCGACATAAGATTCATGTTTAAAAATACATTGGCAATATTCCTAAATTTATCTTTAATACTTTTGTTACCGTTGTCTATATCTGCTGCTGCATTTCTCAATAATTTTGATAATCCTGCTTCTACTTTAGCTATATAATTTACAACATATGATGCAGCGGCATATGGATCCAGCACGAATTGTATATCCATATTTGATTCAAATAAATATTGTATTTTTTTGTTGTAGCAATTTATTCCTACTTCCAGGCTAGAGCCAAAATATATTGTTCTTCGGACATATTTAATTTTGATAATACTTCTTCAAAAGATAAATTATTTTGTTTTTGGTACAATTGCTGTATTAAATTTTTAATTTCGTTTGATTTAGTTTTTAAATCTTCAGTATTATCGTCTCCACTAATTGGTTCCAAAATCATTGTTCGCGGCATTACAGGAAGAGGAAAGTTAAATCTGCACTTTTTCAATTTTTGGCCTTTATAGCACGTATGAGTGTGTTTGTGTCTCTGAAGTCCAATGTATGGGTTATTCTCGTCAAATTTGCAAGTTATAAATTTATCTATAAATTCAGTACAGTTCTCAACTGATGTACTATTTAAAGCATCATATATTGGAGCAATCTTTAACCATAAAAAAATATGTTCGTGTGGAGATCCCCTCATTTGAAATTCCACCCGATTGTAACTGTCTTCCACGAAATAATTTTGAAAAATACTAAAATTTTGCTTGAGTAAGGTCATAAATTTACTAATTTTGAAATCAAAATATCTTGCACACGTGACGGGGTCGTTTTTGATTAGATTAGTTTTTTCAAATTCACTTAGCTCGTATGCTTCTTCTATAGATATATTTTTACCGCAATTTACTTTCACTAAAGATTTAATTAATTCTGGCCATATTTTTACCTCTCGCCTAGAGAGGTATAGGGATCGTGAAAAAATTCGATGTCGAGATTTTTGTCAATAAGCACGTTTTAGCACCTTTAGAACCTATTTTGACTATTTTCACGATGATGTCTGTGTGTGTGTCTGTGTGTGTGTCTGTGTGTGTGTATGTGCGCCTACTATGTTCTTTCGTTCTGATTCATTATCTCAAATTCTACTGAACAGAAAATTCTAATATTTTGCATTATACATTTATACATGTTAAAGAAGAGCTGAAAAGATTTTGGTAAAAATCTGTCAACCGAAAATGGTACTTTTCTTGAAGCACAATAACATTTTTGCAAAAATCGTATAAAATAATGCGATTGTTACCATTTGGCATACAACACATGAAAGACGAAATTACATTGTACAATATTTCACTTTACTTTGTGCTATATATTTTACCAACAAAGAAATATAAATTTTTTAAATATATAATTTTACCTACCACGATTTGTGAATCACAAAATAGAAAAAAAAATTGAAAACAAAAATAAAATTGTCAATGTGACAGATAAACATATGTCTATAGCAAGAAGGTTTCTCTGTGGTGTAGGGCATGTGTGGAATGTGGTGTACAGTTTTTGAAATGTTAGATATAGTATAGGTAATATGAATTGGACATAATGTTATGTAAATACGGTATTTATAAAATAATATTATCTATTAAACAAAGAGCTGATTAGATTTGTGAAATATATAATTTATAACCTTTATAATTCCATTAGGAAGTTGAGAGTAATTCTCCAGAGTTACTATCGACAGTTACTCTCAGTTGCGAGATTTTACTCTTAGATGGTAATCTCAAGAACCGTATCCACTGTTGATTGTTGAATTGTATCTGTGCTCTCGAGAGTGAGTTTAAAAACCTAGCAAACAACTAACAAATAACTATAATTTTTCATTATTTTATATTATTATATCAAATGTTATACGGTGTTGTTGTATTTTATTTAAATTAAAGCTTAATATTTGGTTAAATCCGAGGTTAAATAATAATACTTCAATGTCAAGGCGAGAGGTATTGTAACGGCCACGTCAGATTTTTTCTCCTGCTGAAAGAGTGAGAAATATAGTGGGTTGTCCAAGTTGTCTTATCATTGCCAAAAGATCCTTTTTCTTTGATTCCCAGAACGATGGCGATGATCTAATTTGTTTTAAAACTCTAAATCCATCATCAAATTTTATAACATTATCCAAAAGTTCTTTATTTAATACTTTACTGGCACATAAATTTTTCGTATTTTTAGTTTTACGCAAGCATATGTTTATACTAGCTAAACATTATTTTTCTAATTTCTTTTTTGCCATAAATAATATCCTTGTTGGTACGCATGATCGTCTATCAGTTCTTCTACATTCAGATTTTGCACGTTCACAATATGAGAGGTTTGAATTAAAAGAATGTCCTGCAAATATAGTCGGAAAACATAATTCATCTAGATCCTCAATAATGTGCCATGGTACGGGTTTCAAATTTTGACAGGGTGCAGTAATTTTGTTTCTATCGGATTATTATTATCAACAACTAATACTTCTTCATCTATTTCTAAATTTTCAAAATCGTAACTATCATGGAAATATTGGCTTATTGGGGTACTATTATTATTACTAGTATTAACATTTTCATTTTCGTTATTATCACAATATGCCTGGTCTACAATAAATTTAACTTGTTCATCATACTTCTGTTCGTAATTTTGAAAATATATTTCATTTATCTCAATTTTGTATTTCTTATATAACGGAGTATTTAATAAATATCGCAACGCATCACAAACAACTGCCGGTCTTATACTTTCAAACATATAATCTGATTTGTGACTTAAATGACGTTTTAATTTAACTTGTATCGTATCCATTTGTCCAAAACTTCGTGGTAGAACTTGCAAAATTTTATTTATATCTAAAGGAATATTAACAACACTGCCCTTTTGGCCCAATTGTGCATTCAAAGCAAAGTATTTTAATGGACGAATTTGCATAAAATTAATATAAGGCGATACCATTCTTTCTTCAAGTGGAGTCAATATTTTAATACAATCGGGTAATGGTGGAAATTTTAAACCGTTACTGGTTGCCATTTTGGGCACAATACCTTTCGAAACATATTTCTTGCATGTTTTACAAATATAGCTAGATTCAATATTATATATTAAATCACGAAAATTTTTCTCATATTCTTGATTTTGAATATCAAAATAAACAACGGAATGCTTAAAAAAAAGTCCTTCGCAACAAAAACATGTAATGTCTGGTGTTTCAGCCCGATCTTTAATAAACTGTAATTCTAATTTTGATATCTCAGAATTATTTCTAATCAAATTGTTATATATATTTTCTTTATACCTCATAATTTCATTATCTCTTTTCCTCCTTTTTGCTGCTGTCTCATTGATTTTTTCATTTTCCCGAAAATTAATATAATTTCTTCTCTTTCTCATGTTTGTTTTATTAATTTCATTTTCAAATTCTTTGTACTGACTATCACCTCTTCTTTTTTGCATATATTGCTTATTTAATTCATTTTCGATTTTCTTGAATTGAACATTTTCCCTTCTTGTTTGCATACTAATTCTGTTTTGATCATTTTCTAGCTTTTTATATTCGTCATTTTCTCTTCTTTGCGTCATTTCTATTTTGTGTATCTCATTCTCGGTTTCTTTGAATTCTATGTTCTTCCTTTTTTCTTGAATACGTTTTTTGTTATGTTCGTTTTCTATTTTCTTATATTCATCATTTTCCCTTTTTTTCTGAATATATATTTTGTTTCTCTCATTCTCTGCATCTTTTAATTCTGTGTTTTTTCTTATTTCCTGAATACGCTGTTTGTTATTTTTGTTTTCTATTTTCTTATATTCATCGTCTTCTCTTCTGTTCTGCAAATATATTTTATGTCTCTCATTCTCTGCATCTTTTAATTCTGTGTTTTTTCTTATTTCTTGATTACGCTTTTTGTTACTTTGGTTTTCTATTTTCTTATATTCATCGTCTTCTCTTCTGTTCTGCAAATATATTTTGTGTCTCTCATTCTCTGCATCTTTTAATTCTGTGTTTTTTCTTATTTCTTGATTACGCTTTTTATTACTTTGGTTTTCTATTTTCTTATATTCATCGTCTTCTCTTCTATTCTGCAAATATATTTTGTGTCTCTCATTCTCTGCATCTTTTAATTCTGTGTCTTTTCTTATTTCTTGATTACGCTTTTTGTTAGTTTCATTTTCTGTTGCTCTATATTCTTGATCTTCCCTTAATTTTTTCATTTTATCTTTGTGGCTTATGATTTCCTTTTCTTTATTTATATTATTTTTATTCTTGTACCGAAGTTTTTTATCCATGTTTTTCTGATTAGTAGATTTTTTCTTGGATTTCATTTTTGTAGATTTCTATTTATAAAAATCTGACGTGGCCGTTACAATACCTCTCGCCTTGACATTGAAGTATTATTATTTAACCTCGTATTTAACCAAATCAAATATTATGCTTTAATTAGGTAATAAATTATATATTTCACAAATCTAATCAGCTCTTAGTTTAATATATTATTTATTTTATTTTATAAATACCATATTTACATAATACTATACTATGTCCAATTAATATCTATACTATATCCTACATTTCAAAATTCTACACCACACTCTACACTTGCTCTACACATGCCCTACACCGCAGAGAAACCTCCTTGCCACAGACATCTGTTTATCTGTCACATTGACAATTTAATTTTTGTTTTAAATTTTATTTCTATTTCGGGATTCACAAATCGTGGTAGGTAAAATTATATATTTAAAAAAAATATATTTCTTTATTGGTTAAAGATATAGAAACAAATAAGATTAAATATTGTACAATGTAATTTCTTCTTTCATGTGTGGTATATCAAATTGTAACAATCGCATTATTTTATACAATTTTTGCAAAAAATGTTATAGTGCTACAAGAAAAGTACCATTTCCGGTTGGTGTATTTTTACCAAAATCTTTTCAGCTCTTCATTAACATATATAATTGTATAATGCAAAATATTAGAATTTTATGTTCAGTAGAATTTGAGATAATGAACCGGGACGAAAGTCTATAGTAGGCGTACACACACACACACACACACACACGCACACGCACACGCACGCACGCGCACGCGCACGCACACGCACACGCGCACGCGCACGCGCACGCGCACACACGCACACGCACACGCACACGCACACACACACACACACACACACACACACACACACTATAGTAGGATAATAAGGCCTAAGACTTTAACATACATAAATAAACAAAATAGGCTTTTTATATTTGGTAATTGAGATCAATAATTAATAATTATACATTATTCAAGCTAAAATTAACAACAAATTTCTTTGTTTAATAGCCATCAGGACACTAAAAATTATCTGTATCATCCGATGACAAGCCGACGCACCCCTCATGATACCAGTTGTCGCTAGGGATGGGAAAATATCGATAAATATCGACATAAACATCAGTCAATATTAATTTTAGTTTGGTATCGATAACTCGATATTATCAAAATTTGCCGATAATTATCGTCATATATTAACAAATATAGAGTTATCGATACATCGATACCAAAAGAAAAGTGATAGCAACTGATGTTCATATCTATATTTATCAATATATTGATATTTTCCCATCCCTGTCGCATTTAAAACATTTCCTCATATCAGCCATCAAACATCAAAGGCCGTAGAAGCATAAAATAATAGAAAGCTTTAGCGTAAAATTATATATAAAGTGTTACAAAAAATAATTACGATTGATTCGGACGATATCTTATTATTCGACCCGCGCGATCGTCCCTCACACTGAATGACTTCGCACTATGTTTACTAATAAAAAAAACTCCCGGTATAGGTATTACTACTCACAAATATATTTTAGTCATTTTATTTAAACTGCAGAAGAAGACATAAGATATATTGGTGATTTTTTCAAAACTTTCTGAGTGGAACTACATGACCGAAAAAATTTAAAATCGTCTTTTCGACATATTTTAACCTTGTTTTTTTAGTTTCAGATTGAAAATACATTGTAAATAATTTTTTTTACTCATTTTAACGCCAATTCTATACTTCTGCCGCATGATTTCCAATATTTATTTGGCATAAAATTCAAACATTTAAAACTAAAATATTCTATAAAATACCTCGCGCCTCATATTCTATAAGGAAGATATTGTAATAAGTCAAACTTTTCGAGTGAGTTTTGGTGGATAAGCACGTTTTAGGGTCCCTAGAGTAAGAATTTTATATTTAAGGTTTTAATGCGAATCTTAATAACCCAATATAATTTTGGTTTCAATCTACAAACTGGAAGTATAAAAAAGTACTTCTTTTTAAATATTTCGATAAACAATTAATTTAAGACAATTTTTTTATTCCAAGTGCAAGATTATGTGATTATTATCTACAATCGGTATTTTAAAGAATTTTTCTGTATCTGATATCGTTTAATAAAGTATATACTTATAATTTAGTATTTCGGTATCTTGTAGTTCATGAACGTTTAACATTTGTTACTACGTAAAATTTTAATAATTATGACATGACAGTCACAGTGACAATAGTAAAATATCGTTTATATGTTCTTCTGCCCTTTAAATAAAATTAGTAAAATATATTTGTGAGTAGTAGTACCTATATTCTATATACCTATTAATATATTTGTATAATAAGTAAAAAGAATAAAGTAAGTATGGCTGGAGGTCTTGTGCTGGCCTCATCAGATTATTTTCATTAAATTCTACAAGTGCTCCTCCGAAATAATATAGAATGTTAAACAAGTAATTTTTCACACGGAAAACAAGGTTAAAATTTGTCAAAAAGGGCGATTTTTAATTTTTTTTGACCATTTGGTTGAACTCGGAAAATTCAGAAAAAATGACCAATATAAAAAATTAGTAAATAAACAATACATATTTTTTGTGGAGAAACACCTCACAGGGTCACTGAAATAATCGCATTTTAATGTTTTTTTTAATTGTAAAAATTCAAATTTCCCGCCAAAAAATCAAATTTTATGAAATTACAGTAGATAATTTTATTATCTTTCGTTACTGACGCCTAACGAAAGTCGGAAGTTTGTTGGACGCAGGGGATTTTTAAAAAACAAAAAAACAAGTTTTTTGACTGTAGAAATGGATGAGACCGGGATGGGGGGTTAATTATTAGTCGCATCTGGTTTTTTATGATCCCAAACATTATTTTTAAACCCACAGCTCATTTCGATTGGGGCACTTTTGACCATCTTATTATTCCGCTGTAGTAGCGATGTACAATGTACTCCGTTACTTGATAAATAATATTATAATAAAAAAAATCATTTTTTTGAACAGTTTACAAAAACAGCTTTACGTGCTCTTGTCAACTTTTTATGACATAATTGCAAAAAAATATTTTTTGGTTTTCAAATTGCTAGGCAACAAGGTTTCAATATCAAACAGAAAATTTATTATTGGGAAAAATAAGAAGCTGTTGTAAGTAAAGGTAACTGCTGTAAGATGGCAGCACAATCTAAAGATAGACTTTGTAACTGAATAGGAAAATAAACGTTTACTATAAAAGTATCTTCTTTTATTTGTGTATTAATATTAAAACTAATTAATAATAAAGTTAACGAACAACACAAATACAACATGGCGCAGCCGTAAAACGCAATAATTAATAAAAAGTCGTAAATTAAAGTAATAAGTGAAGAAATTTAAAAACCGAACCTAACTTTAACACGAGGTGTGAAAAAAGTGAAAAATGGAATTTAAACCGCCAACAACGTTAAGACTTGAAGGTAACATTAGTGATAATTTCAGAAAATTCAAGCAAAATTTCGAAATATACATGAAAGCGTCAAATCATGTAAATAAAGACTCAGAAACAAAGGTGGCGATTTTATTAAACATAATAGGAGAAGAAGCAGTAGAACTGTTTAATACATTTGATTTATCAGCAAATGATAAAAAAGATTATGCAAAAGTTCTTGCGAAATTTGAAGAGTACACAAATCCCAGAAAAAACATAGTAATAGAAAGATTCAAATTCGGTAGTCGAGCACAGTTAGAAGGTGAAAGTTTTGATAGTTTCCTAACAGATCTAAGAAAATTAATCAAATCTTGTGACTATGAGGATCAAACAGAAAGCGTAATAAGAGACCGAATAGTACTGGGAATAAGAGATAAATCAGTGCAAGAAAGGTTATTGCGAGAACCAGAACTCTCTTTAAAAAAGGCGATAGATCATTGCAGAGCTTCTGAAATGGGAAAATCACAAGCTGAAACATTAAGAACAAGTGAGAATAAACTAGTAAATGCTGTGGGCAAATCACGTAAAGTAGAAGAAAATAAGTTTAACAACGTGAAGAAACAAGTAGTACAAGGAAGTGCAAATGATCCGAAGTACGTTTGCAAAAAATGTAATACCAAACATGGAAGAGCAAGTTGTCCAGCTTATGGCAAGCAGTGCCATAACTGTGGAAAGCCTAATCATTTCGCAGTGGGGTGTAAAATGAAGAAAATCAAACATGTTCAAATCAGTGAACAAATTAGTAACGACATTAAGGAAGAAACTAATTATAGTGAACATTTCATTGTAGATTCAGTCATAGCAGGCAGAGAAAAAGAATGGAACCAGAGTATCAGCGTAGAGGGAGAGATGGTCAATTTCAAACTCGATACAGGCGCCGAGGTCAACGTAATACCTGAAAGCATAGTAAGGTTACTACGTATGGAACAAGAGGTGAAGCCAACCAGGGTACAACTCAAGGCCTATGGAGGAGCTTTCGTAAAAACATTAGGTGAAGTAAAATTGAAATGTGAAATCAAGAAAAAAGGTAACATAGTAGTTAAGAAAAGTGTAGAATTTATTGTGGCAAATGATGAAAAACCTATACTGGGACTACAAACTTGTACAACTTTAGGGTTAGTTAAGAGAAATGAAATTAATAATATTACTAAAAATGAAATAGATACATTTTTAGAAGAGAATCAAGATCTATTCAAAGGTACAGGAAAGTATAAGTTTAAATGTAACTTAAAAGTAAAAGAGGATGTAGTGCCTATAGCTAGACCTCCTAGAAGAGTTCCTGTAGCTTTGAAAGATACATTAAAAGTAGAATTAGATAAACTAACTAAAGAAAGTATTATTAGTGTAGTTGAACACCCAGATGGCTGGGTAAGTAATTTAGTAATAGTGGAAAAGCCTGATAAGACAATAAGAATTTGTTTAGACCCACATGACTTGAACAAAGTTATTATAAGAGAGCATCATTTAATACCTTCTTTGGAAGAAATAAGCAGTAAGTTAGCAAATAAGAGTGTTTTTTCGGTACTTGATTTAAAAAATGGGTTTTACCATTTAGAGCTAACTAATGAATCCAGTAAATTGTGCATTTTTAATACACCATTTGGGTGTTACAAATTTAATAGGCTTCCGTTTGGAATAAGTAGTGCTCCAGAATTATTTCAGAAGTGTAATGAAAAACATTTCGGAGATATAGACGGATTGCTTATTTACTATGACGATTTATTAATAGCAGCTAAAAACGAAACTGAACATGACCTTATTTTAAGTAAAGTAGTAGAAAGAGCAAGAGAATTAAATGTTAAATTTAATCCTAAGAAAATTCAATACAAGGTTAGTGAAGTTAAGTATTTAGGATATAAATTTAATAGTCAAGGTATAAAAATAGATGAAGAAAGGGTTAGAGCGATAACAGCTATAAAAGATCCGTGTAACAAAAAAGAACTGCAAAAAGTGCTAGGCATGTTTAATTTTCTTAGATCATTTATACCAAATATGGCAACTGTAACAGCACCTTTAAGAGAGCTTTTAAAAGATAAAGTAGAGTGGTCATGGTTACCAGTTCATAAAAAATCATTAGAAAAGTTAAAAGACTTAGTTAGCAAGGCACCAGTGTTAAAAACTTTTGATAAAAATAAAGAAATAACGATTCAGTGCGATAGTTCAAAAGATGGCATAGGGTGTTGCTTGTTACAAGAAGGTCAACCAGTTGCGTATGCATCTAGGAGTTTGACAGATAGCGAGAAAAACTATGCACAAATAGAGAAAGAACTCTTGAGTATTGTATTCTCAACGAAAAAATATCATTATTATATTTACGGAAAAGAAACAGAAGTATTAACAGATCACAAACCGTTAGTGGCGATCATGAATAAAAATGTAGCTAATATTATGTCAAATAGATTACAAAGAATGCGGTTAAAGCTTTTAAAGTATACTCTTAATGTAAAATTTTTACCCGGAAAGTTTATGCACATAGCAGATTTATTATCGAGATCCTATTTAAATGAAAACGAAGGAGATGATAAAGAAATGGTAGAAGTAGTGCACACACTTAGTAGACATTTACAAATGACTGAAAGTAGAAAAAATGAATTTCAAACTGAAACAGGAAAAGACGAGACACTAAAAAAGTTGATTGAATTTAATAAAATAGGATGGCCAGTTGATAAAGAAAGTGTGCCAGATTGTGTAAAGTTTTATTTTAAATTTAGACACAACATTACTGTTGAAAATAATTTAGTATTTCTAGAAGATAGAGTCATAGTTCCGCACAGTCTTAGAAAAAGTATGTTAAATCTTTTACATGAATCACATTTCGGGATAGAGAAAACTAAAGCTAGAGCGAGACAAGTATTATATTGGCCGGGAATGAGTAATGAAATAGAAAACATTATTAGCAAATGTGCAATTTGTGAAAAATATAGAAATAATAATATTAGAGAACCGTTAATTACACACAAAATACCAAGTTTACCATTTGAGAAAATAGGTATGGATATTTTAGACTTTGCAGGTAAATCTTATTTAGCAGTCATGGATTACTTATCTAAATGGCTAGAGATCATTCCTTTAGCTAATAAACAATCATATGAAGTAATTAAAAATCTTAAAAAATTATTTGCGACACACGGAATACCGAAAACCATTATTGCAGATAATATGCCATTTTTTTCATTAGAGTGTAAAATTTTTGCAAAACACTGGGACATTGATATAATAACTAGCAGTCCTAAATATCCTAGATCTAATGGGCTGGCAGAAAGAGCTGTACAAACGGCAAAACGAATTTTAAAAAAATGTAAAGAGGAAAGTAAAGAGATGTATGTAGCACTTTTAGAATATAGAAATATGCCAGTAGGTAGTACAAATGTATCACCAGCAGAAGTGTTAATGAGCCGAAAATTGAGAACAAAAATACCGATTAGTAAAAGACTGTTAAAACCAAAAGTACCAATTAATTTTAGAACTAAGCTACTAGAAAAACAGGAAAAAACTAAAAATTATCATGACAATAAAGTTCAAATTAGATCAGAATTTAAGCCAAATGAAAATATTGTTATAAAAAAAGACAATAATAGTGTATGGGAACCTGCAAGAGTTGTAGAAAAACATTGTACACCACGATCGTATATTGTACAGGATCAGAATCAACAGCTATTAAGGAGAAATAAACAACATATCAGAAAATCATTTAACGCTCCAAATTTTAG
The DNA here is from genome assembly GCA_947534325.1 of Agonum fuliginosum. NCBI lineage: Eukaryota > Metazoa > Arthropoda > Insecta > Coleoptera > Carabidae > Agonum > Agonum fuliginosum. The sequence continues at coordinate 16,674,414 of OX384037.1, read as the reverse complement.
AGAATCTGATAGTTTTGAGAATGAGCTACCAATGGAAAATGTTGTGACATCAATGCCCTTAATAGGATCTGATACTGATTCTAAGAATAAGAATGTAACGAATTATGTAACTAGAGCAGGTAGAGCCGTAATAAAACCAAAGAAATTTGATGATTATATTATGTATGTACAAAAGATAAAATAACTGTTTTGTATTGTTCACTTTGATTTCCTTGTAAAAGAGGGAGATGTTGTAAGTAAAGGTAACTGCTGTAAGATGGCAGCACAATCTAAAGATAGACTTTGTAACTGAATAGGAAAATAAACGTTTACTATAAAAGTATCTTCTTTTATTTGTGTATTAATATTAAAACTAATTAATAATAAAGTTAACGAACAACACAAATACAACAGAAGCTCTTGTGTAATTATTTACAGTTGATATTTTTTGTATGATTTAGACATGTTATGTTATTATTTTAATGTTATGCAATATAGGTATATTTATACACTAAATACCTACATCATTATTATGTATCTTCATTGATGTTTTTAAAAGATTTAAAATTTTAGAGTATTCAGCGCCTTCTAGTATGAAGTTATGAATATTATTTGTAATATTTTGATCTGTTCGTTTGTGATTAGATTGATAAAACTACTTTTATGTTGTTTTGTATCTTGCGACTTGCAACTACACAACTACAGTCTATAGTATTTTCCGAGTATTTTCTTACTTTTCCGGATTTATCTTGTGGTGTTTTCGTCTGATAATGTAAGTACAGGATAATAATTACTGATATTTATATATTTTAAATTTCAAATTATTTACATTAATACCCAGTTGAGCGAAAATTAAAATTTATGCAAGGCACATTTTAAATGATAATGAAATTATTATTATTATATTTTATTCAATTTTACCGTTTTACAGTGCGTTATTTATTCACTCCATAGCAAAAACTTCTAATTACAATCATTTATTAATATATGAATTAATTTTTCTTAAATCATAAATTATTGTTATACTTAAATATCTCGGACCATTTTTAACGTTTATAACTGAATTTATAAATCAATGACAAACTTGTCACAGACGACTAAAGAGATTTTTTATTATATTAGAAATACTCAGTGTAATTATTATTTCGTGAAACGTGCATGGGATTTTTTATATACATTCATGGTTACAAATTTGACATTAATGTATAAGAGCGTTTAAAATTAAACATAGGGAATAAATTTAATTAAATCATTCTTGAACAACATAAGATATTTGGGTAACTTATGGCCATTTGCACCGCTTCCACTTTAATTTTAAATGTCACTTAAATTAAAAATGTCTAGGTAATCGAACTTATGACAGCAATGTTATTTCTACATTTGACAATTTTATTTTGATTCGATATTGTTCATTTAAGTGACACTTAAAATTTAAGTGGAAGCGGTGCAAATGGCCATTATATTAGCTCCAAGAGACGTTTCTTCTTTAAGCTGATGAGGATTCTCTTATTTCCATGGAAACATCTTTTATCTCCTTTTTATATACAGAAGAAAACATGCGCGTGTCTTTGTTATTTTTAAAGAAGTTTCTTTAACTTAGACTTATTTAGCAGCAGTGTGACACTAAATTCAAATTGATTCTTCATGTTTTATTTTAAAGGTATTGGCAACTTGGCGTTTTTTAAATTTAAAATACCTCTAGTTATTATTACAACTTACAACAAAGTTTGGAACTGGCAATCGTCGCTTTACGCTGCTACAAGCGTGTGAATTTGTGCCGTGATAATGACATTGTGTGACAGAAAGAATGCGCGTTACTCGCCGTGTGCCAAGCGCTCAAATTAAAAATTTAAAATGCTTGTAAAAACGAATATGCTTAGAATTGTATATTCTATTGTTTACTGGAATAAGTTTTATAAGCTTGATAAGTTGCCAGTGCCTTTAACTCTTTCAAGCATCATGGTATAACATTCGTACCACAAAATTTATTACTTTGGATGCATGGTGGTACAAAAGTTGTACCATATTTTAAATATTTTTTTGTGATCAAGCAGTGTGGTATACACCGTGTACCAGAACGTGCAACGCTTCGTTTAGGCTCTAGTGGTGTACTGCAGATGGCAGCATAGGATAAGTTCATTTTGTGTTGTAGCTGTTACATATGATCTGTGTGCACATGCAACGTTAGTGAGGTTAAATATTCAATAGAAAAAAATACGTGTTTATAAGGTGTTTAAGAGGTATGTATGTTACAATTTATCAAATTTAATTTTAGATTAGCACGAAAAAACGTTAAAATGGAATGATTTAGTTATATTATGCGTTTTATGATTGATTTTTGTACAGTCCAGTATATGTACCACCATGCAATGTAACAATTTTTTTTGTGTTACTAGGAAGATATCAAAAAAAATACAAATGTATTTTTCGAACTGCTCAAAAGGATTGACAGACAAAGAACTTGAAGAAGAGCTCATGTCTTTTTGTGACAATGATTTAAATCAATATGAGAGCATACCATCCGACACAGAATCAATAACAGATACAGAAGAGGGAGATAAAACACAAGATGCACAACATTTTGTGAATTTGGAAGTCTCTGATAATGAGTCAGAGTCAGATTTACCTTTAAGTTCTTTTCTAAATGTACATCAATCCGCTGTTCAATCAACGAACACAATTATAGTTCCTAGAATTTGGAGTAAAACTAATAATGTAAATAAACCTAGTGAATTTTATATTTCTGGTATTATTTATGTGTAAAAAAAGAAAAGAACTGTTTTAAAATGTATCATAATAAGTAATGCTTAATATTATGTAAACATATTTGTTTTTTCAATGTTATTTTTGGTTTCGTTAAGAATGTAAAATATTAATATAGCGGCATGGTGGTACATAAGATGCACCACCCTTGTAATTAACTCATTAGAATTAAATTTTAACTTAAAAAATATTTAGAGTATTTTTTAAAACCATTATTATTCGAATATATGTTTTCGCAAAAATATTTCAATAAAAAAATGTCTGTGCTTGTAGGTCTTTTTTTTCCGTAAAATTCTCGTGCATGAAAGAGTTAAAAAGAAACCATGGATATGAAAAATCCCATGTATCACGTTAAAATAAATTCACGATTTAATTTTAATTTTTAAAGTTACTTAGTCAAAAGTGAATAAAATATTGCATAAATAAAGAAATTATACCACTCACCATTCGGGCTGGGAGGCTGAACTCTTTTGAATAAACATTCATTCAACATTCAACTTACTTGATCTATCTATTATTTTAAAATTATTTAATCAAAATAAAATAAAAAATTGTTTAATCAAAATAAAATATTGTTTGTTAACTCAAAGAAATTATCCTACTCGTCCTTCAGACAAAGCTTCAGACTCACCACATTTATTGTATTAAAATCTGTTATTTCATTTAGTTAAATTAGATTTTAATTATTTATTATTTAATATGTAATTAAATTTATTTGACTACAATAGACATGAACTATTACGTCCAATTATTTTTCTATATAAGTTAAGGTTTTTAATTTTGTTTAAATAGGGAACAATTAGAAGGTGATAGAGCCGGCAGCGTCCTGTGGGCGATGGACAACTATATTTACAAACAAAATAAAGTAAGAGGCAATAACAGATACTTTCAATGCAAAGAAAATTTTTGTCCAACCCGGGCAAAAATAAATGTAGGGGGACCAATTATTACCGTGCCTCATAATCATGTAGGTGATGAATTGACTCTTGAAGTGCTACGTTTGAAGGCTGAGCTACGGCGTAGTACTAAGAATACTAGTATGGTAAGAATTTTCAGTGATGTTGAACTTCGATATTCAAGAGAGGCAGTAGAACTGACAGGTGGAAGGAACGCCATGAGGTCTTTAATGTATCGAAGTAGGACCAAGGGAACCCCTCAGATTCCAAGGAATTTGAGGGAATATGCTGCTACATTGGTGGAGGACAGGTGGGGTTTAAGATATGCAACAGAACTGGGACCAGGACAGATGGCATTTTTTAGGAGGCTCGTCGTCGCGGAGGATCAGTCCGTGGCCGTGATCTTCACTTCGCCAATAATTCTTCATCACGTCGACCAGGGTATGGCGGTGGACATCCACATGGATGCCACCTTCAAGGTTGTTCCGAGGAGAGGTGCTGGAACGCAATTATTTGCCATTCATATGCACTATGATGGCACGGTTTACCCTGTAGTGTACGCTCTGATGGAACGGAAGACGTATGCCGCATACCTTGCAGTTCTCGCAGAACTGCGGCAAATGGCTCCACGGATCAACGCCGCATCTGTAATGACGGATTACGAGGCTGGTCTTCGGGAAGCAGTTCGCACAGTATTCCCAGGAGTATGACTCTTGGGATGCTGGTTTCACTTCGCTCGAGCGGTCCACAAGCGCGCAGCATCAATTGGGTTAGTTCGAAGAAATGTGGACGACGCAACGCGCCGTGTTGTGAAGATGGCGATGGTGTTACCCCTGCTGCCTGAGCCTCTCATGGCACAGGGACTACAGGTGTTGAGGGATATGGCGGGAAACAGGGCCGAGTTAGACCCGTTTCTCGTCTATCTAGAGCAACGGTGGTTACCTGCTGAGATCTCCGTGTACCGACAACCGCAAAGGACAAATAATGCATTTGAGTCTTTCCACAGGGATTTGCTGCGCCTGGTGTCGCGTGAACATCCAAATATTTGGGTGTTCACTGAGTGTCTGCAACGGGTGGAGCATATGAAGGCAGTCGACTTTCAACGCAGTCTTTATGCAGTTGTACAACCGCGTAGACCACGCTACAAATACTACCGGCTAAATCAACGGATTTCTAACGCCCAGAACATCCTTGACAGAGACGGCGATGTTCGTTGGTTTCTTCTGCATATGTCTCATGCAGTGAGGGGACTTGAAAATGTCTTCCGCGCTGGATTAGGTAAATATGATAATATTTTTAAAATATACCTACTTAAAAGCCTTTATTTATTTAAAATCAATAAAAACGTTGAATATTATTTTACATTATTGATTTAAGCGTATTTTTCATGTTATTAACTATCCAAAATTTCTTATATAGTTTTTTTTACAGCCCACAACGACGATGCGGACGATATTCCCAGACACCATCTTCCTGTTCAACACGCTCCTCCAAATCTTCAGCCAGCTCCACCAGTTCTAGAACTAGCTCCACCATGCCCAGAACCAGCTCCACCCTCCTTAAATAGACGTCGGTTCCATCCTTATGCCCGTCCCGAACGACCAGCTTCTTCTAATTCGCCTCCTCCTTTGCTTTATTTCCGGTAATTCCCTTTTTCGTCATTTTTAACTCCGCCTCCGTCTTTGTGTTGCTAATCATAAAGGTGGAAGACATTGGTCCCTTCTATGCAGTTGACGTTATGCAGTAGAAACCAAAGAACGTAACTGTTTATGGAAGGATGTTTTGGATGTTGACTTCCGTTGTTTAGTCGCAATTAGTAAGTAGTGTTGTCTTTGCGTTTGTTGTATTGTATAAATGGCACGTTACAAATTGGCTGACTTTAAATGGCTCCATACGTTGTAATACTCTGGCCCAGCACGCAACTAATCTTGTGGAGTACTTGACTGTATTATTTGTCTCGTAAAGTATATGGAGAACATAGTGGGTAGCTACTGAGTTTTAGACCCACGGCTTCTGTAGTGCTCTCGCCATATTCACGACGCGGACAGTTGTTATCTACATTTCCGTTTACTAACCCAACAGATGCAACGTGTTTGGTCCGAGCGAATGAAGAGATGTAAGTGAACTGTTTTTTCATATTCAGCCAGTAATTTTCATTACAGATAATTGGTATCTGTGGAATCACTTTTTCCGGTTCATCCGTGCATACAATACAGGGTAAATTGAAAAGATCCAGTACCTGTCCGTGGCACAACGCCCGTGGTCAACGTTATAAAGAATTGTTGATGAAGTGAAGATTATTGCCATAGCATAGACTGATTATTTGCAATGAGCCTGTTAATAATGTCGTTACCCTGATTTCAGTTCTGTGGTATTGTTATGTCATTTGTTCTTTCCCGTAGCAGCAAGTAGCTTGTTCCCGCAGGTCTTGCATTAGTACATTAGGGACTTCAAGGCAAATTTCTTCTTCAAATAAGCTTTTACTACCTCCATTGAATATTGAAGTTGAACATTTAGAAAATTTAAACCAACTAGTATTTCTCAGTTAACTCGAATAGCGTAGGTCATTTTTTTCGCAAACGTAGTATTCAAAAGTCATTTCATCAACTTCATGATTATACTATACAAAAGTGCACAATAATTTTACCCTACCCTACACATATATACATTGTTATTTTGTAACGTTTGGTAGTTCACGACGTCTTTAGTGTCAATTATGACATTGAAAGATTACTATTTGCTAAAAGTATACAGGTACGTAATAAATGCTAAAAACTTGGTTGAAATAAAAAATATATTTTATGTTTCTTTACAGCTAATCACAAGAATGTATCAAAGAGGATAAAGAAGAATTGTGACTAACTCAAGATCCAAATTATATATCTACTAGGAGGGCGAGATACCCGAGAAACAATACACAACTTCCATCATCAAATAGGTGATAGGAGAAAACTGGCTCATCTGTCAAAATACTTGTTTCATAAGCAATCGCACACCAGATAATTTCAAGTATTTTATTTTTCATGAAACTTGTTTCCAAGGAGGATCTTGTTTCAATTGATTTATTTAAAATAGATATAGATAAATAATCATAAAACATAAATTTTTTTATAATTATTTACATAAATCTACGAATAGTTTTCTTCTTATAAGTATTAAAGTGTTGTTTGTTTATTGTTTGCTTGGTATTATAATAATTATTATAATATTACTACTACGACAACCTTTTCAATGTTTCCAGATTAAACATGAAAACTTCTCTTCTATCGACATATAATTTTTCCGCTGATTGACAATAAAGAATATTACGATTATTTTTATTTTTTATTTAAGATACAAAATAATTTAAAAAATAGGTGCCTTCTTTTTATTATAAAATTTACACAGGAACTATTGCCTCCCGGCCCCGGCCTTATATTCTATAAAGGGAGATAGATAAATTTTCGAGTAAGTTTTTAGTGGATAAGCACGTTTTAGGATCTATAGAATACGAATAAAGTATTTTCGAGATTATGTCTGACAATGTCTGTGTGTAAATATATTTATATTAGTATTAGTAGTTAAAAGTGTATGGTTTGGCGGCAGGTGCTGTACTTGCCTCATCAGATTTTTTTGTATTGTTAGAAACTTGATCACTAACAATAATTAATTATATGAAGTATACACACAACAAGAAGGAACAAAATGAAATATATATATATATATATATATATATATATATATATATATATATATATATATATATATATATATATATATATATATATATATATATATTTGCACATGAATTTATTATTTTTGATATTTTCATTAAAATGGAAATAATCGTTATTGCTTAATTTACATATGACATAAATGAGATAAATAAAACTATTTTATTGCAAAATATATTACGTAAAAAATGCTGAAATAAATTAGTAAACAAATAAGAAGTTTTATTAATTAGCTCGCTAATTAATCACCTACAGTCTTCCTATTTAAGGTTATTTACGTTTCCATAACTGTCAGTTTAATTATAATACAGCTCACTTTTTAGATGGGCGCCACTGTAGTATCTGAATTATCATATTTGTCCAGTGTAAATCATACTCCGACATATCATATACCGAAACCTGGCGAAGTTGTCTTCGGGAACTTTCGGGTGTCGATGTAACGGAAGCGTTTCGTTGCCTCGATTACTCATTGCAACGAAGTTTCGTTACATCGACAACGAAGACACCCGATCTTCACTTCGTTCTTTTCCGAATGAATAGGAAAGTCAGTAATACACAGTACGATTAATCTAAATATCTGACACATTAGAACTGTCAAAACTCAATAAAACACGTTTTAATTTCACACTGGAGATAATAATCAATGTATTCTTGTTATAATATTTATATTATGTTGGAAACATGAACAATACGGCAAAGCACTACAAATATTTGAAGTATAATAATTCAATAGTTGTGATGAGAAGGAGAGATAGTGGTTTTTAGTAAGGTTTTAAGGATTAATAAAATAATAAGAATGGTAAAAGATTGATTTTTAGACTGAATATTAAATAAAATGAAGATTTTGGTAGCAGAAGTCAATTAAATAAGAGCCAGTAAACATATAAAACATCCAATGAAATAAATAAACATACTGTCATAATAAAGGTAAGCATAGAATAGACGTTCAAATGTGGTTAAAATTAAAAGAATTTCAAGTTAGGTAATTATTTTACAGAAATAATTCGTCAAAAGTAGATAAAAGTCAGCTCACACCAGTCATCAGCCAACTAAGTTATGCAAGAAGTTTGTAATGCAATCGTAAGAAAAATGTGAAAAACTATGAATCGTCCAATCAAGGATTACATTAACAACACAATAGGACTATACAATCCAATTAATAACTAATTAAATAGCACATGAAATGTCTAAATACAAAGATGAATCTAATTATAGATCTTTTAAATATCTGGCCAGCGATAATCTGTTTGTAAAATAACAACTCGTTATCTCAAAATCAAAACCGAGTTGTTCTTGACTATACGTTCAACGAAGACACATTTTGAGCAAAATTTGTTGGGTTTTCAGTTCCTTAAATTAGTTCTTAAATCTAGTGTGTAGATATCTTTTAGTTTCTGTAAATAACTTTCGGTCTTTGCATTGTGCCAGTGGGATGTTTTGTATTACTAACAAATTATTAAATTGACTGTTATATATTGCTTGACTGTTAATGTCTTGTCAACGTGTTCTTGATCTTGTGTGACAATTCATCAATAAAAAAATAGATTATCTTATATCGATTGCTTCTCCAAAAACCTTCCTTATAATTTTTCATAATTCTCTATTAGAACGTTTTTAACTCAGTGCAACCCAACATTGACTACTTATTAATTTATCAAAACTGTACCATAGTAAAGCTAGATTCAGATCTATCGAAGTAGCTAATAACCAACTAGCGTTTGAAATTGGAATGTTGTGGAAGTGTTGGTTGGTTAATTTAGCACTTATATACTTATAATTGAGAGGTATGAATCTAGCTTAACACTATACGTTTTCTTCATATAAATAATAGATAAGTACTAACATGTCAGCGGAAGAGTGGAACGCTGATGATCAGTATCTACGGAACGACCTATGCTGCATATTACACAACATTCTTTTTATTTAAATTCTAACGCCAATTTTTAAAAAAATATGTTCACTTTTTTACTACGAAATCCATAATAAGAAATAGTGTTACAAAATTAAAAATATTACTGTGTTTTAACATGAAATTTTTAGGTTGATAGGTATCTACGTAAGGTAAATAAATAAAATTTCCATTCAAATTTCAATCAAAATTATGTGTTACTGTCTTTCTTTATGACCTTACCACAAACATTACTGAATTAATTTATATACATGACAAAGTCTAAGATGAGACGCAACAAAAAAGTACGACTTTTTAAACAATATTCCACCGAACTTGAAACTAGACACAATGTACAAGACATGTGCCAGTATAATGCATGTATTTCTATCAAAAAAACACTTGTTACATCTTGTTCATAAAAGCTGAAGCCAATAATGCAGAACCTTATTTACCGTCCTTTTAAAAGGACGCTAATATTATTTTGGTTAAGAAGAATCAATAATAATAATAATCTTTATTGGATTCTCCCAATGGCAAGGTTCAGTCAGCCAAAACCCAGATAGCACAACTTATTCTAAGAATATTCTCTCATTATCCTCAAAGGATATGGATAATCGGAATATTCTATGGACTATATACGAATATTTATATTCTTCCTGAATATATAATGAATATTCTTTTACGAATATTCTAAGAATACATAAAATGAATATTCTTAAAATAATCTTCATTAGAATATTCAATTTTTTTATGCCAGCAATGTGACTAGAATATTCTTCCGTAGTATTCTTAAAACTTTGTTATGCTATAATATTATAGCATAACAAATTCATGTTTATTATTTTTTAAACTATGCCATTGCACTTTGATGAAAAAGTGTTAACTTTTTAAATATTACGTCTTTATATCTATCAATATTTGCGCATGCATCAAACCAAACGTTAGACAAGAAAGTGAGCGTGTCTGTTAGAAACTCTGTTATTGTGCTTTGTGCTTCGTGGCGTCGACTTGGCGCTATTGTTTCTCTTATATTATTAGTAAGTACATTATAATATTCTGTTCTGATATTGTTTGATATTTGTAAGATTGAAGCATGCATAAATTTAAAATATTTAATCTACTTTCAATTAAGATAAATTTATTTCTTAAATTAATTTTAATATTACGCATTTATACAATAATAATAGTACGTACATTTCATTATTTTATTTAATTATTATAATTGAACGTAATCACTTACGTTTATATTTTTATTATTTATGCACGCTGACGCATGCGCAGCGTACTACAGTGCTCGGCTGAGACTGCGCATGCGTGGCGTCAGAGCAGGATGGTGAGCGCAAACAAGTAATTTCGTGTTTTCATGCTTCTGTAGAGTTGTTGTATCACATAAACCTCATGCTGAATTCGCCCAAAATTATTATATTTCTGTAAGTACATTGTCAAATTCTTATTTAATTTCAATCTTGTTTCGTAATATGCATGTATATTAGTAAATTAAACATGTTATTCTTTGTACTACGTGAATCTATCGTAAACCTAACCAAACATTGTTTGCAATTATTACAGTGGTTCCTGTCAATTCCTGTCACTTTTTGCCTAGTCTGCAGTGTACATTGTGTTCTTATTACTAGAGTTGGTCGATTAAACTACAATTTCTGCTAATAACTTGTAAGTACATAACACTTAATTATGATTTATATTATTTGATAACAAACAATTAATGTGGTTATTCATTATTAAAATGTTGTTTATTAGTAGTGCCCATGGTTATTGCATTTATAAGTAATAATTATTATTATTTTTACGTTAATCATTAGTAACATAACTGTATAATATTAACTTTTGATGATTAATAGTGGGGAGATAAGGCATGGAATTTGTGCACTATACTAAAGATGTATGGTTGAAAATCGCTGGTGATCAGCTGTTGCAAGAGGCGCTCCAATCAGTCAAACAAAAGTTGATATTTCTTATTGTTACCACTGGTTTTGTTATGCAAAACTTAGTTTGTCGGATGTCTTCCAACACCATCACAATCACAGTGCTGTTCTCAAACAGATCTAAACTTGACAACAAATAGCCAACCCAAGCCATCTTCATTGAGACCCAGTCAAAATGTTTCATCAATGTCCACTACACCGAGACTAGATTTACAACCAAATATATTTTCTGCAAATTATAATCAGCCAATGAATCAGGGTCAAAACGAAATTTTATCTAATTGTAAGTAAATAAACTAGATCACCAACTTTTTTACTAAAATAATTATATTTTATAGTTGAAGATGCTTCCACCCCAACGACAAGCCGAAAAACTGATGGTAATTTATTAGAACGGAGCGGAACGGAGTAATTAAGTATTTAAAAATTTATATGGTTTCAGGTTCAGATAAAATGTTGGACAATATAGCAAAACATTTGGCTATAATAACAACACGAGTAAAGGAGAATTCAAATTTACTACATTTAATTCTAAACAAGTTTGACGAGATCCCAACTGAATCCAAAAATAATAATATAATAGATAGTACGGATAACGATAATTTCCTACAAAAATTTCCTATAAATAACATTGAAAAAATGCCCGAAATTGAAGAGATTTTATTAACTGATGAAAGGAGAGATTTCTTGGTACAATTATTTTTATGTTAATACTGTAGGTACCTATTCTGCAGCAAATTTTTTATTTTTTCTGATTACAGATAAATGCAATGTCACGGGTTGGTGGCGATAGTACTGGAGAACATGTCCGTCGTGTATTTGTAAAATTAATAAAAGATGATGTTGCCCAATTATATAGTTGGTGCGGCCATAAGGGCAAGAAAAATTTTTGCAAGTTGAAATTGGCTGAAGTTTTATTAAGTACGAAAGATAATGCAATAATTAATGTTCTTTATTTTTAATTATTTTCTTCAAATGTTTGTAGAAGCTGTCCGTTCCAAAAATAAAGATTCAACCGATAAATATATTGAACTAGTTGCAGCTAAATGGCTGACAAAGGCTTCAGAAAGGTTAAAGCGACGCGAACAAAAAAACGAAAATTGCCAATTAGGACTGCGAAAAAGATCGACTGATTGATCATAATCGATCTTTTTTTAAAAATCTTATTAATCTTCTTTTAAAAAAAGATCGATGAATCGAAAAAATCAATTTTTTGAAAAGGTCGATCAATAATAATTGAAAAATGGCTTTTGCAAAAAGATCTATGAATTAAAAAACTGACCGTTTTATAAAATCGATCTCCAAAATTAATTTTCTATTTTTAACAATTGGTTTTACTAGACCACCGATATATTCCAAAATCAATGTAAAAAATCGCTGATTGACAAAATCGATACATATTCTCCAAAAATTTTGAAGGGCCGCTTCACAATCGCCCGAGAACGGTAACGGGAACCAGAATGAGAATTTCAACCAATAGAATCATTTCAGTTTGACATTTAGTACGATTGTCAAACTTGTGTAATTGAATGTTTTTCATTTACAATCTGCATCTATTTAATGACAACTACTTAAATAACTTTCCTATTCAACTATTTGTTACTTTTGTAATCGATACACGTCGCTATTGTTTCCATTCACGTTCCCGTTTGCTTTCTGTTCTGGTTATCTTTCTCGGGCGATTGTGAAGTAACCCTCTTACTATTAATATTATTTCTTATTTGGTTGTTTTAGCAGGTTTTTGCGTTTGTTAAAAAGCCGTTATTATGAATCAATTTTTGTTTCATCAATTTTTGATTTTTTATTTCAATCGATTTTATGCTGACTTTTTACCTCTCGCCACTCATATCTGTAAGAGAGGTATTGTATTCATGCTAAAATTTCGATAGTGAGTTTTCAATGGATAAGCACGTTTTGAGGTCCCTAGAACACGATTTTGATAATTTCGCGATGATGTCTGTGTGTGTGTGTCAGTGTGTCAGGATGGATGTTGGAGGTACGATAACTCAAATACCACTGAATAAAAAAATTTGAAATTTGGTATACAATATTCTGACACCCTAGATTAGATCTGATTAGATTTTGGTGTTGATCGTGCAACCGGAAGTCGTAGTTTCTTGAAGATCTGAAGAGTTTTTCTGGAATATTATCAAAATTTATGAATTAATAGGAATTTTTTAAATAAAATTGTATACTAAATGTTACTATCTACAATATGTATTCAAAACGTTGTTTCTATCTAGCACCATTTTCCAATTACAAGAAGTTAAAAATTCTACAAATTTGTTACAATTTTGATTTATCTGCCTACCTATACGCCAAGACAACATCGCCCGCGGCGACATCTAGCGGATTTCAGTGTAACAACGTCTGTGGTAAACAGCTGTCACGTTGAACGGCTGAGACCGGAATTTAATTATTTATCCAAAAATGAGTAAGAAACCTTACGCTCGGCACATGTGCAGTGTTTTGGGGTGCAAGAATAGTGCCGAAAAAAACCCGGAGCTGTCATTTTATTCATTTCTTGTTCGTGAGTGGGAAAAAGAACGGAAGGAAAAATGGATTCAGGTTTTTTTTTTCTTGGTATTTATCAGTTCAATTCTCTGACTTAAAATAAAGCATAATTAGGCCCCGGAAGCAAGGATTTATTGCGATTTTTATAGTTTTTAAGGTAAAATGTGTGGTTAGTTTCAAAACTGGTTATACTGAAAATTTACTGATAAAACGTTTGACTTACCGTTGTTATACATTTATGTAACGGAGATATCAATAAATAAATACATTTTTCATTAATATATGAACTTATACTGATTTTATTGTATTTTTGCTTAATTTATAGTTAGTTTGACACTTCGAGGTTAACCTACAAAAACTTCAATTTAATCCAAATAACTTGTTAAAGACACTCTTCCGCGCTCTAATTTTGCATTTTTAGGTCATATTGTAGCATAAAAAACCATATTCTAAAAAAACGCATTTTAAGCATGTAACCTATTCTACATTCCGTCCTAATGTTGTAGTTTCTGGTTACTCAAACCACCAGGTGATTTCAGTCACTCCGCCTTCGGGCCACAACAAACGCTCGAAAACGTGAAAAATGACAAGTTTCCGGCTAAAACCCATGCTACAACTTCGAAATTACAACGGAATAACTTAGCGGCGATTCCGCTAGATGTCGCGTCATGCGCCATGATGGGATGTTGTCTTGGCGTATGGAAACAAAAAATAAAATATTTGAGTGTTAATGTCACATGAATTTTTGACTTTTTGGCAAATTGAAATGGAAAATATGAAATGTCATTTAGTATTTATAAGGTCATAATAAACTTTCATAATATTATAAAAACTACAATTCCCGAATTCCCTTCTAGTACAATGGTATATTTGTGAGTAAGTACTACATAATATATACTTATATTAGAAAAATAAAAATAGTAGAGTATGGCGAGAGGTTATGTGTTGGCCACATCGGATTTTTATTATAATAAATCTTTTGATCAATTATTTCGATTTTATGTTAAAAAATCGATTCTTGTAAATGATCGATCTTGAAAAATAGATTTCAAATTTTTAAGATCGCAGTCTTAACGCCAATCCATAAATGCGGTGATTTTTGTTATGTAATTTTACGAGTTTGTATGTACGAATATTAAAATATTAATTTACGTAAAAACTAGTAATTTTATTTATCTAACCCTAAAAAATCAATGAAGGCATATTGTAAGAATTATCTAAGAATATTCCTTAAAACTACCGTAAATATTCAAAGAATATATTAAATTTATTCCTGGTATATTCTTGGTACATTATTTTTCGGGACATCAGTACATTCCAAGAACATTCTATGAATATATTTTTGGGAAAATAGGTCATTCCTAGAATCATCAAATATTTTTAATAAATATTCTAAGAATATACTAGGAATACACTTGTGCTATCTGGGAAAGCTGTTCTTCCACCTAACCAAAACAAGAGCCTTTTATCTATTGTTCAAAGCTGTAGGTATAATAAAACATTATACAATTAATATAAATATATAACAAAATATTTTAAAACAATTAACTGTTTACATACAAACCCATTAATATTTTCATTGTTTATAACATACACTATTTTATCATCGACTAATGCGATTTTTTAAATTCAGATAGGTAGGTAGGTACTAGGTATACAAAAATATTCATAGAGTTCGTCACAATATGTAATAGTTCAATTCAATCTGACGGAAATATTTAAAAAAAATTTGTTATTTGGTGTCAAAAAGAAAGGATAAAATAAATTTATGTCTACCTGTTTTTTGTTTGTTTTATATTGTGTAAGTATATAAGTAAAGTACCAAGCCCGGCTGAAAATTTCCAGCTTACCGGCATCTGACCCATCTGTTACCGGCATTAAAAAATTTACTGAGCGGTATGTCCACAGATAAAATATACTGCTTTAACTTGAAAAAAATTCTAATTTAAATTAAATGATAAGAATATGAGTTTAATTTTAAGCTTTAATTAAAACAGTATTTGCAATACACAAGTGTGGTAAGGGCATCATACGTTTGAAATACTTATTCAACATAAATGATTGAAATTAATAATGCTATTTTTTGACAGCTGGCAGTCTGTGAAATAGCACTTTTAATTATTAATTAATAATTATTTTTAATCCGTAAACAAAAAAATTGTTGTTATGGAGAATCAATAGAATTTTTTGAAAATGTTACTCAATATTAGTATACGAGCGAAGCGAGTGTTCTTAGAGTAACAAGTATAAAATTGCAGTTTACGAACAAGTTTCATACACTATATTTTGCAATTATGTTATTTAAAAAAATGACGAGATTTCTGTTTGAATTAAAATAATCGCAATACATGCAGCCACTTTCTCTATGACAAAAACAAAAAAATCTAAAATTTTTCTATCTCTGTAGGTATGTCAAACTGACTGTCGATTTAAGATTTAATAAAGGCTATAGCGAAATGATCTGTGCGTTTAAAAATAATGTTTGGGATTATATAAAAAAAAGATGCGACCCTCACCCCCTCTTAATCATTGCTACAGTTAAAAACTTTGTTTTTTGTTTTTTAATTATCTCCTGCGTCCAACAAACTGTCGACTTTCGTTAGGCGTCATTAACAAAAGATAATAAAATTTTCTACTGTAATTTCATAAAATTTGTTATTTTGGCGCGAAATTTGAATTTTTACAATTAAAAAAAAACATTAAAATGCGATTATTTCAGTGACCCTGTGAGATGTTACTCCACAAAAAATATATATTGTTTATTTACTAATTTTTTATATTGGTCATTTTTCAGAATTTTCCGAGTGGAACCAAATAGTCAAAAAAATTAAAAATCGTCTTTTTTGACAAATTTTAACCTTGTTTTCCGTGTGAAAAATTACTTGTTTAACATTCTATATTATCTCGGAGTAGCACTTGTAGAATTTACTGAAAAAAATCTGATGAGGCCAGCACAAAACCTGCAGCCATACTTATTTTATTCTTTTTACTTATTATACAAATACCGTGAATTTATTTTAACATGAAACAGGATTTTTCATATCCATGGTTACGAATTTGACAGCAATGTATTAGAGCGTTCTTTTTAAAATCGAACATAGGGAATCAATTTAACTGTATTATTCTTGACTAATATAACATATTTGGGCAGCTGTAATAGTTCCAAGAGAAGCCTTAAACATAAACTTTTAATTGTTTAAACTATACCTACATCGTATTTTCAGATAGCAACATTTGAATTTGTTAATTGGAGTCAAACTGATGCTACCTGGAAATACGATGTAGGTATAGTTTAAACAATAATTGTTTGATTATTAAAAGTTTATGTTGAAATCGTCTCTTGGAACTATTACAGCTGCCCAAATATGTTATATTGGTCAAGAATAATACAGTTAAATTGATTCCCTATGTTCGATTTTAAAAAGAACGCTCTAATACATTGCTGTCAAATTCGTAACCATGGGTATGAAAAATCCCATGTTTCACGTTAAAATAAACTCACGGTATATTAATATACAGAGAGTTTTTTTTATAAGTAAACATAGGGCATGTCATTACCATAGTTACAGTGTTACAGGATGACAGCAATGCATTAGAGCGTTTTTTTTATCAGTAAACATAGGGATAATTAACATACGAAAATAAATATGAAATATAAATTAAAGAAATGATAAATTATTTATTTATGTTTTCTACACTTAAGAACTAGGTAGATACATATTAAACTAATGAGAATTTAAGAACTAGGTAGACACTTAAAAAATAATGTGTACAATGGTGACAGAATGAATGTTGAACAATTAAAAAATCGAATTAGTGCTGCTTCTCACAATATTACTCCCCAGCAAATGCTATAAATTATTTTTTAATCGTTTAGGATATTGTTTAGAAGTTAATGGTTCCAATTTTGAGCCTTTAATTCGTTTAAAAAAATTCTCATTAGTTTAATATAGGTATCTACCTAGTTCTTAAGTGTAGAAAATATAAATAAATAATTTATCATTTCTTTAATTTATATTTCATATTTATTTTAGTATTTAATTATCCCTATGTTTACTGATAAAAAAGACGCTCCAATACATTGCTGTCATTCTGTAACATTGTAACTATGGTAATGACATGCCCTATGTTTACTAATAAAAAAAACTCCCGGTATAGGTATTACTACTCACAAATATATTTTAGTCATTTTATTTAAACTGCAGAAGAAGACATAAGATATATTGGTGATTTTTTCAAAACTTTCTGAGTGGAACTACATGACCGAAAAAATTTAAAATCGGTGACAGTATGCGAACTAACGTATCACGACAGGTTTGAAGCGCCATTATAGGAATGCTACCTACAAGTGTGACTTTGAACGACAACAATAATTTTTTGTTACTTAGGCCTTATTAGCCGACAGGCTTTATTACCCGCACCTACCTTACACTCAGTAGCGGTCCTGATCTCCTGATTAAAATCAAATAATCTTTTTCATTGACAAATAACAATTAATATGAAACAAACTCTTTTCTTCCATAGCACTCTTGTAACAATCAGATTTTAATTAAAATATTATAATTTTCAATACCGTTTTCTCATGTTTTTGCTATGCAAGGGTATGAAACTAATATCTCGCTGAATTCAGAAAAAAAAAAACTGAATCGAATAAGCGAATAAAAAATAGGTCCTCATTTGAAATTTTTTATTTTTTCGTTCATTAAAGTAGTCATATAAAATAGAAATTGTTTGTTAATTTAACCAACTTTGTAGCTCTTATACTTCTCGAGATAGCAATGGTGCGCCACTGAAAATGAACAGCCTGTATATTTATAAATATTAATTCTAAAAAGACGTAAGTTAAACTACGTCTTTTTACATACTGTAACACTAATGTAAAGCTTTGGTTTCCTAAGAAAGTGGTGCTCTTATCTAACGGCCGTAATATGTTGTGATGCGGCTGGCGTAACAAGACGGCCGTCTTAAGAGTACGTTTGCCTGTCAGCGCCAATTGATTTGTACCGGTCTTACGTAGAACTACTTCCAAAAAGATACAAATAGTCCTAATAGATGGCCTAACACTTGAACACTGCATCATAGCACTGCATGACAAGGGAAGGTGATTCATAGCAAACATACCGCTATTTTGCTTATCTCACTATCTGATCTCTGATCTGTTCGACTGGTTGGACTGTGAAGAAATTATTCCGAAATGAGGAGACTGCTTACTTTTACACTTTTAAGCCGGGGTTACGATGGTTGTAACGGAACGGAATGTAACGTAATATGACGGAACGGAATGTAAACGTAAAACCTTGACTACATGTTAGCATATGGAACTGATTATGATAGCTGTGACGGATCGGGACGGAACGTAACGTAACGGCAAAGCTTGACAATGTCAAACTTTCACGTCCCGTTGCGTTCCGACGTGAGTGTCACGTGATTTTAGAAACCAATGAGAAAGCTCCTAATTAGGAAATTCAGAAGGCGGTTGTTTTGATTTGTTTTATGTACCTTGTTGTGATTGTTGTTCTGATTAAATAAATATTGACAAGTACACGTGCATATTATTGATTATAATTATATAATTATAATATAAAAAATGAATGACTGTGAGCTAATTGAAGCCGTAAGAGCACGGTCAGAAATTTATGATAAATCCCACGCTGGATTCAAGAATCCTGCTATCAAGAAGGCAGCATGGAAAGCAATAGCACAAGCAATTGGAGGTATGCTATATTTGTTTTATAAATTTTTATATGTTTTTGTTAAACATAGTTAATTGTAAATGCATTGAACTGCAGGTACTCCGGCAGAATGTATAGCACGATGGAGTGTACTTCGTGACAGGTTCTCCAGAGAAAATCGGTTAAGAGAGTTGCAGACCAGAAGTGGTGCTGCAGCTAGTGGAAAACCCGAATGGATTTATTTTAAATTAATGTGCTTTTTAAAATCCCACATTCGCAAAAGGAAGTGAGTGTTTTCT
The DNA here is from genome assembly GCA_947534325.1 of Agonum fuliginosum. Taxonomy (NCBI): domain Eukaryota; kingdom Metazoa; phylum Arthropoda; class Insecta; order Coleoptera; family Carabidae; genus Agonum; species Agonum fuliginosum. Next base: position 16,654,744 of record OX384037.1, on the reverse strand, counting down.
GCGTTTTTAAGTAGCTTTCAATTTCGTATTTAATTTATTTTGTTATTTAACTTCCAGTTCGGTGTGTAATTTACCAAGGCGTTCAGTAGCAGTTCATTCCATCGAAACCCCTACAATAACGACTGATAACCCCTGGAGAGGTTGAATGTTGTTGGATTGTTGAATAAAAGATTAGATATTTGTAATAGCTTTATTGATCAACACGAATATACTTGTTATATGGTTAACACTCAATAGCTGTGAGTCGACTTCTTACCCTAATACAAATCCTGGGGTATATATTGGCTATAGTAGTGGGGGTGAGTAGTGGGGGTGAAGAACTACACCCTACACAATACAAAATGGGGTACGTAACTGTACATACTGCCCCCCTTGAACTATAAGTTTCAATGTAACACATATTGCAATACAATACATATATTTTTTGTTTTAAGTTAAACTATTATACTAATTTTGTTTTAATACTAACACCAACTGAAGCACTGATTTTCTCTTTTGCTTTAAACACTAACACTGCTATTGCACTGTGAGTTATTGTCTTCAATCGGTAGGATAGATATTTTTCGTATGGCCCGTTTGACGACGCCTTGGGCCGTCTTGACGCTTACGACTCGTACCTGGCCGTCGTCTCCGGGGTGGGTGTCGCAAATTCTCCCGATCTTCCAAGATAGGGGTGGCAAGTTGTCCTCAATGAGAACTACCACTGCGCCCAGAAGTTGTTGGTTGTCTACGGCGTGGACCCATTTTGAGCGGTTTTGAAGGTTGGTTAGGTATTCACGACTCCACCGTGACCAATAATGACTGCGTAGCCTTTCAACCAACTGCCACCTTGACAGGCGGTTTAACGGTATTTCCTTGAGGTCGTACTCTGGAAGAGTTGTTAGTGGCTCTCCTATGAGGAAATGACCGGGAGTTAGGACTTGGAGATCGTTGGGATCAGAACTTAAGGGCATCAAAGGTCTTGAATTAAGACATGCTTCGATTCGCACTAACAGCGTGTACATCTCATCACAAGTAAGATGTGAATTTCCTACGACCTTTTTTAAATGTCTTTTCATTGACTTTATGTTTGCTTCCCAAAGTCCTCCCATGTGTGGGGATCTGGGTGGAATTAAATGCCACCTTATATTAAATTTTGCCAATTCGGTCACAAAGACTTTGTCCTGTTCGTTTATGAATGTGTATAACTCTTTAAGTTCATTCTTTGCGCCAATAAAATTTGTACCGTTATCGCTATGAATATCATGAGGGCATCCGCGTCTACTAATGAAACGTCGGAATGCATTGAGAAATTCCTCGGTAGACAAGTCAGTAACCATCTCTATGTGAATTGCTTTAGTTGCAAAACAAACGAATAAAACAATATAGGCTTTTATCAATCGCTTTCCACGCCCTCGTGATTCTTTGACTTGAATAGGGCCCGCGTAGTCAATTCCAGTTGTAAGGAAAGCACGTGCAGGTTTTACTCTGGGTGCGGGAAGGTCACCCATTTTAAATTTTGATTCTGTAGGTTTGACTTTGAAACATGGGTGACAATAATGTAATACTTGACGTATAGCGTTTCGCGCTGAAATAATCCAATACCGTTGGCGAAGAGCCGCCAACGTGGCCTGGGGGCCCGCATGAAGTTGACGTTCGTGCTCTTGTTTTATTAATAATTTAGTTATGAAATGATTTTTTGGTAATAAAATAGGAAATTTTACATCATTGGTAATCTGAGCGTTTCTTAATCTGCCACCCACGCGTATTATTTTATGATCGTCCATGAATGGATTTAACGAGAGCAATTTTGAACTATTTAGTAGTGGTTTGTTTTCTCTTAGACTATGCCAGTCAGTATTGAATACGGATTGCTGCACAATAATAATTATTGTTATCATGGCATTATTCAACTCACCAATGGATAGAGTACTATTAAGAATTTTGTTGCTGTTTTTACAATTATTTTTGAATCGAATCATCCAAGCCACGATTCTTTGTAATTTAAAGAATTGAGAATATCTGCTTAGGAAGTCAATTGAGATAGAAGCGGTGCTACATATAATAGTAGGATTCCTTATTTCCTGCAATTCAGTATGATTAATATTTAAGTGCGAAGTCGGCCATTGAATTTCCGGTAATTTTAAAAAATCAGGCCCATTATACCAAACTGAGTTTTGTATGATATCGGATGGATATGCGCCCCTGCTTAAAATGTCAGCAGCATTATTTTCAGATCGTACGTGTCGCCAATTTTTGACTTCCGTTAATGAGGTAATTTCCGATATTCTATGGCTTACGAAAGTTTTCAATGAATTTACGGGTGTATTTATCCACGCAAGTACAATGCTTGAATCAGTCCATAAATATTCGCGCGTGCAATTTATTGATACGTTTTGACGCACCTTTTCAATTAATCGCGAAAGCAATAGTGCCCCGCACAATTCGAGTCGCGGTAAGGTAATTGTTTTAAGCGGCGCTACGCGCGATTTGGCACACATTAAATTAGTTTCGTATTTACCCTCATTATCAAGTGTTCTTAAATAAATGGCTGCACCGTAACCCTGCAGAGATGCATCGGAAAAACCATGGAACTCTGTCATTACTATAGATGTACTAGATATTATTTTACGTGGTATCGTAGCATATTTTAAGTTTTTCAACTCTCTTAAAAAAGTTGTCCAAGATGTATGTATGGACATTGGAACCGATTCATCCCAACCCAATTTTAGAGACCAAAGCTGCTGTAGCAAGATTTTTGCTTTCATTAATATAGGACAAATTAGGCCTAAAGGGTCAAAAATTTGTGCCGAAATTGATAAAATAATGCGTTTCGTAACCTTTTTCGGAGTATCAACTAGATTTAGTTCAAAATTTAATGCATCTGTTTTTGAGTTCCACGCTAAACCCAAAATTTTAGTTTGTTCATTTTTGTTTAAGTCAACTTTAGAATTTGAATTCTCATTGGAGTTTTCTGATAAGATAGCTATATCATTTGAATAAAATTTTCTAAGTTCGAACTGACTTTGATTAAGAATAAAAATTATGTCCTTTTTTATGTCAATTAATTCGGAAATGGAGTTAGCGCCAGTCAATAAGTCATCCATGTAAAAATGATTTTTAATTGCGTGACTAGCCCTTGGAAATTTTTCTGAATTGATTTCAGCAATTTCTTTTAAACAACGAGTTGCAATAAAACTAGCGGGTTTTGTTCCGTATGTTAACGTTGATAGACGATACGTTTGTATTGGTTCACTTGTATTGTTACGCCATACAATTAATTGATAATTTGCGTCTTCGTCAGTGACTCGAATTTGACGATACATTTTAGCTATGTCAGCATTTAAAGCATATTGAAATGTACGGAATTCTAAAAGGATTGAAAATAAATCGCGTTGTATGACTGGACCGCACATTAGATTGTCATTTAAACTATATCCGTTAGATGTTTTCGCGGACGCGTCGAATACCACCCTCAGCTTGGTCGTAGTGCTGGACTCTTTGAAAACTGCATGGTGAGGGAGAAATAAATGTTTGTCCGGAATATTATCTATTCGTTCCATATGCCCTAATAAGAGGTATTCATGTATGAAATTTGAATAATTGATCTTAAAGTTCTCATCCTTGGAAAACTTTCTTTCAAGGTTTAAAAAACGTTTAATTGCCAGGTTTTTTGATTCACCGACATTAACATGATTATTTCTAGCTGGTAACTTTATTAAAAAGCGTCCATTAATATCACGAATTGTATTAATAGCAAAATGATCTTCACATTCTAATTCTTCAGGAGTTAGCAGTTGTTTTTTAATTGGTTCTATTCCAGCCATTTCGATTTCAAAAAATTTAGCGACCTTTTCCTCTAGTGCCAGAGAAATACCAGTAGATGAGACTAAATTACACATTGTAGACTTTATTACAGGAAACTTTGATAATTCTGGGATTTGATAAGGACCCCCAACAATAAAGCCTAAATGAGTCTTTTGTAAGACTAGTCCTGATTGTAGAACAACTTGCCCGATACATAACAATGACCAGAATAAACCGCTTCCAAGTAACAGATCTATACCTGAAGATTCGTAGAATGTCGGGTCCGCCAGTTGAATATTTCTTGGAATTTGCAACATGGATGGATTCACGGTAACTAATGGTAAGTTTTCGGTAATTTTTTCTACAACAATGCATTTGAGTTGATTTGCAACAAAAGGATTGTATTTTGATTTGATGTCGACAAGAATGCTTTCTTTCGCGATACTCGTGGTGCCATTTAAACCTTTAATTTCAATATTCTCCGTAATACACTTTAAATCCAATTTTTCACACATGGACTTTGTGATACAATTCGACATTGAACCCGGATCTAATAGTACGCGACATGGAATATATTGATTTTTACGATTCTTAATTAACACTATAGCTGTTGCTAGCAAAACACTATCGAGTAAAAGAGATTTAGAAGACGAATGTTGACTAATTGTAGTTACTACATTGTCCTGATTTTGAGATTCATTTAAGTTTTCAATAATATGCAATAAGGAGTGGTGTTTTTTATTGCATGTACGGCATTTTGTTGTAATTCGACAAGTTGACGTAGTGTGATTGTTTCTCAAACAATTTGAACATAGTTTAAGCAGTTTGACCTTTTCAATTCTGTTTCGGATATCCAGATCTAAAAATTCTGAGCAGTTACGAATTGAGTGTTCGGAATTTTTGCACACATAACAAAGAGGTGATTTTACATTTGTTGCTACATTTGTTACCGTTCGTTTATTATTATTTACTACAGACTTTTGACTAAACGACTGACTGACTGGTTTTATGCTATCTAATGATTCTAGTACCATAACGCGTTTTTCTAGGAATTGAATTAACTGACTATAAGTTGGAATACTATTGTTTAAAGAAGATTGCCACTCCCTTTTTGAACTAAAATCTAACTTTTCGGTGATAATAGGGACAATTAAAGCATCCCATGCTTCTACGGGAATTTTTAATGTCTTAAGTGCAGCTATATTTGTAATAATAGTATCCAGTAGTTCGCGGAGCGAGGAATGAGAAGATTTGTTTATAACTGGGGCGTTGATCATGGACATAACATGATCACGGACAATTAATCGAGTATTTTTGAAACGTTTTTCTAAAATATCCCATGATTTACCGTAATTTTCGTCTTCGATTGTTAAAGATTCAATTGCTCTTAATGCCTCATCGCGCAGACAGGATTTCAAATATTGTAGTTTTTGCCTATTATTTAAAGAACTGTTCTCGTCAATAACGGATTTGAAACAATTCTCGAAATTAGTCCAGTCTTTGTAATTCCCAGAAAAAGTTTTTAAATTTAGAATTGGCAGATTAGGAAGCGACTCTTTGTTAGCGAAATTTGGAGATGATGCGGTAGAGTTAAGAACATTTTTATTTTCAGATTTATGAATAATATCCATTATGTCACCCATTAGATCGCAATATTTGTTTTCAAATTCAATCCTATCTTCCCGATATTTGGCTCTTGCTTCCGCCTTGTTATCAAGAGTTTCTAATTCATACTGGGTTTCTTCGAATTCTTTCCTTACAGCTTCAAGAATTTCCTGACGCGCTTTCAAACGACTGATACTAGTATTCGCACTATTAAAATTTGCAATATAGACTTCCAAACGTGCTATTTTTTCATGAATAGTAACAAGATGGTTTCTGACTTCATCAATTCGAGTCATCTTCAATACAAAACAACTGAACTTAATAAAATAATATTTAGAATACTTTACGGACACAAATTACGACTGATTAAAGAATTATACTTGCACAATGCAAAGAATATGAATGAAATTATAGATCGCAAAAAACCACCTCCCAAATAAACTGAATGCCCAAACAATCAGTGCGCACCAAAGCACTTGAAGAAGGAATAACGATCAGGGATTGATTGCAAGAGGATTTAAAGAAAGCCACTAACCTGATGACTCCCAACAATGTTGATGATCGTGAACTTAGAATACCATAGATGGCTGCTACGATTCGGCTTCGAAGGACCATATGATAACCCCTGGAGAGGTTGAATGTTGTTGGATTGTTGAATAAAAGATTAGATATTTGTAATAGCTTTATTGATCAACACGAATATACTTGTTATATGGTTAACACTCAATAGCTGTGAGTCGACTTCTTACCCTAATACAAATCCTGGGGTATATATTGGCTATAGTAGTGGGGGTGAGTAGTGGGGGTGAAGAACTACACCCTACACAATACAAAATGGGGTACGTAACTGTACAACGACTGACGACGACGACGACACATTTTGGACTCAACTTAATTTATCACCTGAACCTGAACAAATGCGAGAAACGTCCATAATTGTGGAAGACACAGAAAAAGAGAAAACCGAATATACGGTTCTGCCCACGTATCCCGAGACACCCTCTACTTCATCGTCCGCTGCGGTATCACTACCATATTTAGGACCTACTGGGCGCTGCAAGAAGTCAAAACTCGACGACACTACCATGTTATTTAAAGAAACTTTGACTAATATGAATAAATCGTTGTCTGCTGAAACGAATCCGTACAATGATCCAGATAGCATTATCGGGAGAAGTGTTGACCTGGCTCTGAAAAATATTAAAACGCCAGCTTTAAAATTGCATTTCCGAAAAAAATTCAGAGATCTAGTGCAAGAATGTGAAGAGGCAGCTTTGGCAGATGGATCTTTATAGTTTTTATTTATATTTATAATTTAAAATAATATTAATAAATTACAAAATATAATTTTTTTAAAGCCAAATTTATTCAAGCTATTTTATTTGACAATAATTTAAATAAATCTTTTATAATAAGTTTGTAGGCAAGTACCTACTAAATAGGCAATTACTGATATTATTGCCCTTGACGCGATCGAACAATGTAATTTTGATACGACAAAGCTGCAGGTCCATTGAGATAATTTTTCAAAGAATCTCGCTGCCGCATGATTGCTAAGGCGGAATTTCTTGCACCCATTCGTGGACCATCGACAATGGCACCATTTTCTCCAGCCACAATATTGCGCCAATCTCCAGAAATAATCTCACCTCCAGATGATTCCATGTCAACAAACTTGGGTGGGCAGTATTCTAGATTTAACTGACTATCGCCAGTTTTTCTAATAAAATTGTGAAGACAAACAGCACATTCTACTATTTTGTCTACATTTTCCACCGAGGCGATAATTGGTTGCCGGAATATCCTCCATCTAGCCGCCAAGATCCCGAATGCGTTTTCGATTACTCTTCTTGCCCTGCTCAGTCTGTAGTTGAAAACTGAACATTCATGAGGTATACTTCTACCATAAGGTTTCATAAGGTATGACTTTAAAGGGAATGCGGCATCTCCCACCAGAAAAAATGGCATGTCTACATTGGTACCAGAGAGAACGGTAGAGCTGGGAACATGAAGTGATTTTTCTTCTAAACGCATACCCAACTCAGAGTTGCCAAAAATACCACCGTCACTTTGTGACCCTTCAGCACCAATATCAATGATGACGAAATTGTATTCGGCATCACACACTCCCATTAGTACTATGCTAAACATTTTTTTATAATTAAAAAAAACGCTTTGTGATGCTTGTGGGGCCTGAATGTGAATGTGCTTGCCATCAATTGCACCGATACAGTGTGGAAATTGCCATTTATTCCAGAAACCTTCTGCAATTCGTCGCCATTCTTCCTCGCTTGATGGAGCTTTCAAATAAACCGGCTTTAATACAAAAATAAGTACTCTTGTTGTTTCGGCAAGTACTTTGGACACAGTACTCTGGGCACATCGATATGCGAAGCTCAACGTGTCCTGGCTATCCCCTGCCGCAAGAAATCTGTAAAATTTATGCAATAATTACTCACCTGTATCCCCTGCAACACTCCTAGGGTACTTGAGTGAAAATGGGTATACATACCTCAATGTCATAGCCAATCTCTGGGCTGGGCTAAGAGCAGTATACTAGTGATGGGTCTTTCGTTCATTTTTAGTGAGTCAGTTCATTTCGCTCCGCTCAGTAAAGTGAGTCGTTCATTTGAACGACTCTGTAAAACAGCACTGTGCGTTTCAAATGACACTGTGCTACCGTGCTAGTGTGCTGCTCAGCTGAGCTGCTCTGCTCATGCTCACAGCACTGTGCGCTCGCCTTGTGTGGCATGTGCGCATGTGCCGAACTGCATGAACCTGAGCATTTTAGTTAGTTGTTAGTTTTTTGTATATTTTATTTTAATAGATTTTCTAAATAAATATATTTAATATTTACTATTCTATTACTTTTACATTAATGTATTTTTTGCATTTACTTTCCAGTCTTACATTGTTACCACTTCTCATATTGTTGATTATTTTCTTTGTTGGCCGTACAACAGAAACGCATGAACGCTTCTCAGAATACACAGCACTCAGTCAAGTCAATAGTGCCCTGTAGTCTGTTATGTGCCGTGTGCTGTCTGTGTGTTTCGTTCGTTTCGTTCATTCCACTCACACTCGTTCGTCTTTCTGCGTTCAGCGGTCGGAGCGGTGAGCGGAGGCTAAATAGTAGCACGGAGCTAGTGTGAACTGGTGTGCCGTGCTGAACGAACTAAAGAGTCGTTCGTTCACGGCACACTAAAATGAGTCGTTCATTTTGAACGACTCGTTCATGGACGACCCATCACTACAGTATACATTTCTCTTTTTTATAAACGGGCTGACCAAACGTAAAAGATATTCAAAGCTTAAATTGGAGTATTATTAGTGAATATGTAGTTAGTGTATTTACAGCAGGAATTATTATCCTAACCGTTCAGTATTCATCCTGGTATAGGTAAAAAAAGTTGCGCATCTCCAAATCGCAATTCTTCGAGAAGGTTGTGTCCGTCTCCAAAATCAATCCTCCTTCGAAAAATATCTCGGACGCCAACTCTTCTTACTCTTCTTTTACTCTTTATCCGTAAATACAAATATCCTGCCATGAGAAAGTAGAGCCAATTTTTATTTACGGGCGGCATGTTCACGTTGTCACTATACGTGACGTTTCGTTACTTTACGTTACGGTCATCGTAAATAGACACGACTCTGTTTCACGTTACGTTTACATTCCGTTCCGTCACATTACGTTACATTCCGTTCCGTTACAACCATCGTAATCCCGGCTTTAGTCCGCATCGCATTATTTGTTCTTATCTTTATTCAAAAATTTAGAATAGGAACTTTGTATATCTTTAACCGTTCACGTAATTTTTAAGTTGAATTTCAACAAAAGAATGATTATAAAGAAATAACATTTTAATGTAAATGTATATAAATAATTTTTCTTCGTATACAGGTGTTTACTAAATTTGTCTCAATTGATTATGTAATTTGTTATTAGAATTTAAAAAAAATGATAAATACAAATATTGTAGCGGCTAAAAAGTACTTTATTTTCAATCTTTTGAATAAGGAATATATAGTGAAACATATTTTCAATCAGAATTTTCGCAATTTTACTACAATAGCAGATCAGAATTTTTTACATAGTATTGAACTCGGTTTTGATTTGAAGTACTTTTTGGACGCTGCAATGTTTGTGGTTACCATTTCTTATTATTTCTAATAACAAATGAGATAAATATTAAAATTTTTGTGTTATGCTTTTATTATAAACGGCATGATGATAAAGAGTAATCTTGAGTGGTTGAGTGCCATGCACTTTTATGCAATGCAAAGGTGACTTCAACATGATACTTTGTACCTATTTACCTGTTAGGGTTAATTGCATCTTTAATACTATAAGAGTGTTACAGTTATTAAAGTTAGTATAGTTTTTAATATTAGCCATTATATCATAGTACCGACTAATTTGGTAAGCAGAAATTTATGCAAAATATACAAGGGTAATACCCCAAGAGGTGATATTTTCTAAGAAATTATTTAGTCGTATACACGGCCACAGTTTCACGACACGTATAGTTGCAGATCCGAAGGCCTGAATCATGCATTGTCAGTCACACTTCATTCCATGTGTAGGTTCTATTTTTAGTTTCTATTTTTTTTTAATTGTTGAAACGTATAAATATAATTAATACTTATATCTACGACTGTTGTTAAAAGTGGTCCTTTTAACGGTTGCTTAGTAAGTTAAAAGTGTCACTTTATGGCACAGTGTTAAAAGTAACATAGCAATGTGTTAAAAGTTATTTTATTTATACTTTTAACACGTTGCTAACGATTTGTATCAATAAATCAACAAATATAATATTACCTGTCGAAATATCATTCTACAATTTTCAGTTTACACTAAGAAGGTCGTAGATAAAATATTGTATGATATATGTGTTAAAAGTGATTTTATGTCATTCGTGGGGTTGCTTCACTCGGCTTCGCTTCGTTTCGCAAACTTTACTTTTAACACATATCATAAATACCTATTATGACATCATCATGATAGGAATAGATACATGAATATAGCACAATAGTATTTTGTGCACCTAGGGAGGGAAGCGTGCTGTTACTACCGCGGGCGAAACGGCGACCCGAGTCGAAGGCGATCCAAAGGCGAGTCCGAGCGAGGGCGCCGGCTTCGCCCAAGGGAGGAATAGAGTACGTATCGGTGCATAGAATACTCACAAAAGCGAAAACTCATTGCATCGATGTTGCGTTACATCGAGTACGTATCGGTGCATAGAATACTCACAAAAGCGAAAACTCATTGCATCGATGTTGCGTTACATCGACACCCGAAAGTTCCCGAAGACAACTTCGCCAGGTTTCGGTATATGATATGTCGGAGTATGATTTACACTGGACAAATATGATAATTCAGATACTACAGTGGCGCCCATCTAAAAAGTGAGCTGTATTATAATTAAACTGACAGTTATGGAAACGTAAATAACCTTAAATAGGAAGACTGTAGGTGATTAATTAGCGAGCTAATTAATAAAACTTCTTATTTGTTTACTAATTTATTTCAGCATTTTTTACGTAATATATTTTGCAATAAAATAGTTTTATTTATCTCATTTATGTCATATGTAAATTAAGCAATAACGATTATTTCCATTTTAATGAAAATATCAAAAATAATAAATTCATGTGCAAATATATATATATATATATATATATATATATATATATATATATATATATATATATATATATATATATATATATATATATATATATATATATTTCATTTTGTTCCTTCTTGTTGTGTGTATACTTCATATAATTAATTATTGTTAGTGATCAAGTTTCTAACAATACAAAAAAATCTGATGAGGCAAGTACAGCACCTGCCGCCAAACCATACACTTTTAACTACTAATACTAATATAAATATATTTACACACAGACATTGTCAGACATAATCTCGAAAATACTTTATTCGTATTCTATAGATCCTAAAACGTGCTTATCCACTAAAAACTTACTCGAAAATTTATCTATCTCCCTTTATAGAATATAAGGCCGGGGCCGGGAGGCAATAGTTCCTGTGTAAATTTTATAATAAAAAGAAGGCACCTATTTTTTAAATTATTTTGTATCTTAAATAAAAAATAAAAATAATCGTAATATTCTTTATTGTCAATCAGCGGAAAAATTATATGTCGATAGAAGAGAAGTTTTCATGTTTAATCTGGAAACATTGAAAAGGTTGTCGTAGTAGTAATATTATAATAATTATTATAATACCAAGCAAACAATAAACAAACAACACTTTAATACTTATAAGAAGAAAACTATTCGTAGATTTATGTAAATAATTATAAAAAAATTTATGTTTTATGATTATTTATCTATATCTATTTTAAATAAATCAATTGAAACAAGATCCTCCTTGGAAACAAGTTTCATGAAAAATAAAATACTTGAAATTATCTGGTGTGCGATTGCTTATGAAACAAGTATTTTGACAGATGAGCCAGTTTTCTCCTATCACCTATTTGATGATGGAAGTTGTGTATTGTTTCTCGGGTATCTCGCCCTCCTAGTAGATATATAATTTGGATCTTGAGTTAGTCACAATTCTTCTTTATCCTCTTTGATACATTCTTGTGATTAGCTGTAAAGAAACATAAAATATATTTTTTATTTCAACCAAGTTTTTAGCATTTATTACGTACCTGTATACTTTTAGCAAATAGTAATCTTTCAATGTCATAATTGACACTAAAGACGTCGTGAACTACCAAACGTTACAAAATAACAATGTATATATGTGTAGGGTAGGGTAAAATTATTGTGCACTTTTGTATAGTATAATCATGAAGTTGATGAAATGACTTTTGAATACTACGTTTGCGAAAAAAATGACCTACGCTATTCGAGTTAACTGAGAAATACTAGTTGGTTTAAATTTTCTAAATGTTCAACTTCAATATTCAATGGAGGTAGTAAAAGCTTATTTGAAGAAGAAATTTGCCTTGAAGTCCCTAATGTACTAATGCAAGACCTGCGGGAACAAGCTACTTGCTGCTACGGGAAAGAACAAATGACATAACAATACCACAGAACTGAAATCAGGGTAACGACATTATTAACAGGCTCATTGCAAATAATCAGTCTATGCTATGGCAATAATCTTCACTTCATCAACAATTCTTTATAACGTTGACCACGGGCGTTGTGCCACGGACAGGTACTGGATCTTTTCAATTTACCCTGTATTGTATGCACGGATGAACCGGAAAAAGTGATTCCACAGATACCAATTATCTGTAATGAAAATTACTGGCTGAATATGAAAAAACAGTTCACTTACATCTCTTCATTCGCTCGGACCAAACACGTTGCATCTGTTGGGTTAGTAAACGGAAATGTAGATAACAACTGTCCGCGTCGTGAATATGGCGAGAGCACTACAGAAGCCGTGGGTCTAAAACTCAGTAGCTACCCACTATGTTCTCCATATACTTTACGAGACAAATAATACAGTCAAGTACTCCACAAGATTAGTTGCGTGCTGGGCCAGAGTATTACAACGTATGGAGCCATTTAAAGTCAGCCAATTTGTAACGTGCCATTTATACAATACAACAAACGCAAAGACAACACTACTTACTAATTGCGACTAAACAACGGAAGTCAACATCCAAAACATCCTTCCATAAACAGTTACGTTCTTTGGTTTCTACTGCATAACGTCAACTGCATAGAAGGGACCAATGTCTTCCACCTTTATGATTAGCAACACAAAGACGGAGGCGGAGTTAAAAATGACGAAAAAGGGAATTACCGGAAATAAAGCAAAGGAGGAGGCGAATTAGAAGAAGCTGGTCGTTCGGGACGGGCATAAGGATGGAACCGACGTCTATTTAAGGAGGGTGGAGCTGGTTCTGGGCATGGTGGAGCTAGTTCTAGAACTGGTGGAGCTGGCTGAAGATTTGGAGGAGCGTGTTGAACAGGAAGATGGTGTCTGGGAATATCGTCCGCATCGTCGTTGTGGGCTGTAAAAAAAACTATATAAGAAATTTTGGATAGTTAATAACATGAAAAATACGCTTAAATCAATAATGTAAAATAATATTCAACGTTTTTATTGATTTTAAATAAATAAAGGCTTTTAAGTAGGTATATTTTAAAAATATTATCATATTTACCTAATCCAGCGCGGAAGACATTTTCAAGTCCCCTCACTGCATGAGACATATGCAGAAGAAACCAACGAACATCGCCGTCTCTGTCAAGGATGTTCTGGGCGTTAGAAATCCGTTGATTTAGCCGGTAGTATTTGTAGCGTGGTCTACGCGGTTGTACAACTGCATAAAGACTGCGTTGAAAGTCGACTGCCTTCATATGCTCCACCCGTTGCAGACACTCAGTGAACACCCAAATATTTGGATGTTCACGCGACACCAGGCGCAGCAAATCCCTGTGGAAAGACTCAAATGCATTATTTGTCCTTTGCGGTTGTCGGTACACGGAGATCTCAGCAGGTAACCACCGTTGCTCTAGATAGACGAGAAACGGGTCTAACTCGGCCCTGTTTCCCGCCATATCCCTCAACACCTGTAGTCCCTGTGCCATGAGAGGCTCAGGCAGCAGGGGTAACACCATCGCCATCTTCACAACACGGCGCGTTGCGTCGTCCACATTTCTTCGAACTAACCCAATTGATGCTGCGCGCTTGTGGACCGCTCGAGCGAAGTGAAACCAGCATCCCAAGAGTCATACTCCTGGGAATACTGTGCGAACTGCTTCCCGAAGACCAGCCTCGTAATCCGTCATTACAGATGCGGCGTTGATCCGTGGAGCCATTTGCCGCAGTTCTGCGAGAACTGCAAGGTATGCGGCATACGTCTTCCGTTCCATCAGAGCGTACACTACAGGGTAAACCGTGCCATCATAGTGCATATGAATGGCAAATAATTGCGTTCCAGCACCTCTCCTCGGAACAACCTTGAAGGTGGCATCCATGTGGATGTCCACCGCCATACCCTGGTCGACGTGATGAAGAATTATTGGCGAAGTGAAGATCACGGCCACGGACTGATCCTCCGCGACGACGAGCCTCCTAAAAAATGCCATCTGTCCTGGTCCCAGTTCTGTTGCATATCTTAAACCCCACCTGTCCTCCACCAATGTAGCAGCATATTCCCTCAAATTCCTTGGAATCTGAGGGGTTCCCTTGGTCCTACTTCGATACATTAAAGACCTCATGGCGTTCCTTCCACCTGTCAGTTCTACTGCCTCTCTTGAATATCGAAGTTCAACATCACTGAAAATTCTTACCATACTAGTATTCTTAGTACTACGCCGTAGCTCAGCCTTCAAACGTAGCACTTCAAGAGTCAATTCATCACCTACATGATTATGAGGCACGGTAATAATTGGTCCCCCTACATTTATTTTTGCCCGGGTTGGACAAAAATTTTCTTTGCATTGAAAGTATCTGTTATTGCCTCTTACTTTATTTTGTTTGTAAATATAGTTGTCCATCGCCCACAGGACGCTGCCGGCTCTATCACCTTCTAATTGTTCCCTATTTAAACAAAATTAAAAACCTTAACTTATATAGAAAAATAATTGGACGTAATAGTTCATGTCTATTGTAGTCAAATAAATTTAATTACATATTAAATAATAAATAATTAAAATCTAATTTAACTAAATGAAATAACAGATTTTAATACAATAAATGTGGTGAGTCTGAAGCTTTGTCTGAAGGACGAGTAGGATAATTTCTTTGAGTTAACAAACAATATTTTATTTTGATTAAACAATTTTTTATTTTATTTTGATTAAATAATTTTAAAATAATAGATAGATCAAGTAAGTTGAATGTTGAATGAATGTTTATTCAAAAGAGTTCAGCCTCCCAGCCCGAATGGTGAGTGGTATAATTTCTTTATTTATGCAATATTTTATTCACTTTTGACTAAGTAACTTTAAAAATTAAAATTAAATCGTGAATTTATTTTAACGTGATACATGGGATTTTTCATATCCATGGTTTCTTTTTAACTCTTTCATGCACGAGAATTTTACGGAAAAAAAAGACCTACAAGCACAGACATTTTTTTATTGAAATATTTTTGCGAAAACATATATTCGAATAATAATGGTTTTAAAAAATACTCTAAATATTTTTTAAGTTAAAATTTAATTCTAATGAGTTAATTACAAGGGTGGTGCATCTTATGTACCACCATGCCGCTATATTAATATTTTACATTCTTAACGAAACCAAAAATAACATTGAAAAAACAAATATGTTTACATAATATTAAGCATTACTTATTATGATACATTTTAAAACAGTTCTTTTCTTTTTTTACACATAAATAATACCAGAAATATAAAATTCACTAGGTTTATTTACATTATTAGTTTTACTCCAAATTCTAGGAACTATAATTGTGTTCGTTGATTGAACAGCGGATTGATGTACATTTAGAAAAGAACTTAAAGGTAAATCTGACTCTGACTCATTATCAGAGACTTCCAAATTCACAAAATGTTGTGCATCTTGTGTTTTATCTCCCTCTTCTGTATCTGTTATTGATTCTGTGTCGGATGGTATGCTCTCATATTGATTTAAATCATTGTCACAAAAAGACATGAGCTCTTCTTCAAGTTCTTTGTCTGTCAATCCTTTTGAGCAGTTCGAAAAATACATTTGTATTTTTTTTGATATCTTCCTAGTAACACAAAAAAAATTGTTACATTGCATGGTGGTACATATACTGGACTGTACAAAAATCAATCATAAAACGCATAATATAACTAAATCATTCCATTTTAACGTTTTTTCGTGCTAATCTAAAATTAAATTTGATAAATTGTAACATACATACCTCTTAAACACCTTATAAACACGTATTTTTTTCTATTGAATATTTAACCTCACTAACGTTGCATGTGCACACAGATCATATGTAACAGCTACAACACAAAATGAACTTATCCTATGCTGCCATCTGCAGTACACCACTAGAGCCTAAACGAAGCGTTGCACGTTCTGGTACACGGTGTATACCACACTGCTTGATCACAAAAAAATATTTAAAATATGGTACAACTTTTGTACCACCATGCATCCAAAGTAATAAATTTTGTGGTACGAATGTTATACCATGATGCTTGAAAGAGTTAAAGGCACTGGCAACTTATCAAGCTTATAAAACTTATTCCAGTAAACAATAGAATATACAATTCTAAGCATATTCGTTTTTACAAGCATTTTAAATTTTTAATTTGAGCGCTTGGCACACGGCGAGTAACGCGCATTCTTTCTGTCACACAATGTCATTATCACGGCACAAATTCACACGCTTGTAGCAGCGTAAAGCGACGATTGCCAGTTCCAAACTTTGTTGTAAGTTGTAATAATAACTAGAGGTATTTTAAATTTAAAAAACGCCAAGTTGCCAATACCTTTAAAATAAAACATGAAGAATCAATTTGAATTTAGTGTCACACTGCTGCTAAATAAGTCTAAGTTAAAGAAACTTCTTTAAAAATAACAAAGACACGCGCATGTTTTCTTCTGTATATAAAAAGGAGATAAAAGATGTTTCCATGGAAATAAGAGAATCCTCATCAGCTTAAAGAAGAAACGTCTCTTGGAGCTAATATAATGGCCATTTGCACCGCTTCCACTTAAATTTTAAGTGTCACTTAAATGAACAATATCGAATCAAAATAAAATTGTCAAATGTAGAAATAACATTGCTGTCATAAGTTCGATTACCTAGACATTTTTAATTTAAGTGACATTTAAAATTAAAGTGGAAGCGGTGCAAATGGCCATAAGTTACCCAAATATCTTATGTTGTTCAAGAATGATTTAATTAAATTTATTCCCTATGTTTAATTTTAAACGCTCTTATACATTAATGTCAAATTTGTAACCATGAATGTATATAAAAAATCCCATGCACGTTTCACGAAATAATAATTACACTGAGTATTTCTAATATAATAAAAAATCTCTTTAGTCGTCTGTGACAAGTTTGTCATTGATTTATAAATTCAGTTATAAACGTTAAAAATGGTCCGAGATATTTAAGTATAACAATAATTTATGATTTAAGAAAAATTAATTCATATATTAATAAATGATTGTAATTAGAAGTTTTTGCTATGGAGTGAATAAATAACGCACTGTAAAACGGTAAAATTGAATAAAATATAATAATAATAATTTCATTATCATTTAAAATGTGCCTTGCATAAATTTTAATTTTCGCTCAACTGGGTATTAATGTAAATAATTTGAAATTTAAAATATATAAATATCAGTAATTATTATCCTGTACTTACATTATCAGACGAAAACACCACAAGATAAATCCGGAAAAGTAAGAAAATACTCGGAAAATACTATAGACTGTAGTTGTGTAGTTGCAAGTCGCAAGATACAAACAACAAAACATAAAAGTAGTTTTATCAATCTAATCACAAACGAACAGATCAAAATATTACAAATAATATTCATAACTTCATACTAGAAGGCGCTGAATACTCTAAAATTTTAAATCTTTTAAAAACATCAATGAAGATACATAATAATGATGTAGGTATTTAGTGTATAAATATACCTATATTGCATAACATTAAAATAATAACATAACATGTCTAAATCATACAAAAAATATCAACTGTAAATAATTACACAAGAGCTTCTGTTGTATTTGTGTTGTTCGTTAACTTTATTATTAATTAGTTTTAATATTAATACACAAATAAAAGAAGATACTTTTATAGTAAACGTTTATTTTCCTATTCAGTTACAAAGTCTATCTTTAGATTGTGCTGCCATCTTACAGCAGTTACCTTTACTTACAACATCTCCCTCTTTTACAAGGAAATCAAAGTGAACAATACAAAACAGTTATTTTATCTTTTGTACATACATAATATAATCATCAAATTTCTTTGGTTTTATTACGGCTCTACCTGCTCTAGTTACATAATTCGTTACATTCTTATTCTTAGAATCAGTATCAGATCCTATTAAGGGCATTGATGTCACAACATTTTCCATTGGTAGCTCATTCTCAAAACTATCAGATTCTCTAAAATTTGGAGCGTTAAATGATTTTCTGATATGTTGTTTATTTCTCCTTAATAGCTGTTGATTCTGATCCTGTACAATATACGATCGTGGTGTACAATGTTTTTCTACAACTCTTGCAGGTTCCCATACACTATTATTGTCTTTTTTTATAACAATATTTTCATTTGGCTTAAATTCTGATCTAATTTGAACTTTATTGTCATGATAATTTTTAGTTTTTTCCTGTTTTTCTAGTAGCTTAGTTCTAAAATTAATTGGTACTTTTGGTTTTAACAGTCTTTTACTAATCGGTATTTTTGTTCTCAATTTTCGGCTCATTAACACTTCTGCTGGTGATACATTTGTACTACCTACTGGCATATTTCTATATTCTAAAAGTGCTACATACATCTCTTTACTTTCCTCTTTACATTTTTTTAAAATTCGTTTTGCCGTTTGTACAGCTCTTTCTGCCAGCCCATTAGATCTAGGATATTTAGGACTGCTAGTTATTATATCAATGTCCCAGTGTTTTGCAAAAATTTTACACTCTAATGAAAAAAATGGCATATTATCTGCAATAATGGTTTTCGGTATTCCGTGTGTCGCAAATAATTTTTTAAGATTTTTAATTACTTCATATGATTGTTTATTAGCTAAAGGAATGATCTCTAGCCATTTAGATAAGTAATCCATGACTGCTAAATAAGATTTACCTGCAAAGTCTAAAATATCCATACCTATTTTCTCAAATGGTAAACTTGGTATTTTGTGTGTAATTAACGGTTCTCTAATATTATTATTTCTATATTTTTCACAAATTGCACATTTGCTAATAATGTTTTCTATTTCATTACTCATTCCCGGCCAATATAATACTTGTCTCGCTCTAGCTTTAGTTTTCTCTATCCCGAAATGTGATTCATGTAAAAGATTTAACATACTTTTTCTAAGACTGTGCGGAACTATGACTCTATCTTCTAGAAATACTAAATTATTTTCAACAGTAATGTTGTGTCTAAATTTAAAATAAAACTTTACACAATCTGGCACACTTTCTTTATCAACTGGCCATCCTATTTTATTAAATTCAATCAACTTTTTTAGTGTCTCGTCTTTTCCTGTTTCAGTTTGAAATTCATTTTTTCTACTTTCAGTCATTTGTAAATGTCTACTAAGTGTGTGCACTACTTCTACCATTTCTTTATCATCTCCTTCGTTTTCATTTAAATAGGATCTCGATAATAAATCTGCTATGTGCATAAACTTTCCGGGTAAAAATTTTACATTAAGAGTATACTTTAAAAGCTTTAACCGCATTCTTTGTAATCTATTTGACATAATATTAGCTACATTTTTATTCATGATCGCCACTAACGGTTTGTGATCTGTTAATACTTCTGTTTCTTTTCCGTAAATATAATAATGATATTTTTTCGTTGAGAATACAATACTCAAGAGTTCTTTCTCTATTTGTGCATAGTTTTTCTCGCTATCTGTCAAACTCCTAGATGCATACGCAACTGGTTGACCTTCTTGTAACAAGCAACACCCTATGCCATCTTTTGAACTATCGCACTGAATCGTTATTTCTTTATTTTTATCAAAAGTTTTTAACACTGGTGCCTTGCTAACTAAGTCTTTTAACTTTTCTAATGATTTTTTATGAACTGGTAACCATGACCACTCTACTTTATCTTTTAAAAGCTCTCTTAAAGGTGCTGTTACAGTTGCCATATTTGGTATAAATGATCTAAGAAAATTAAACATGCCTAGCACTTTTTGCAGTTCTTTTTTGTTACACGGATCTTTTATAGCTGTTATCGCTCTAACCCTTTCTTCATCTATTTTTATACCTTGACTATTAAATTTATATCCTAAATACTTAACTTCACTAACCTTGTATTGAATTTTCTTAGGATTAAATTTAACATTTAATTCTCTTGCTCTTTCTACTACTTTACTTAAAATAAGGTCATGTTCAGTTTCGTTTTTAGCTGCTATTAATAAATCGTCATAGTAAATAAGCAATCCGTCTATATCTCCGAAATGTTTTTCATTACACTTCTGAAATAATTCTGGAGCACTACTTATTCCAAACGGAAGCCTATTAAATTTGTAACACCCAAATGGTGTATTAAAAATGCACAATTTACTGGATTCATTAGTTAGCTCTAAATGGTAAAACCCATTTTTTAAATCAAGTACCGAAAAAACACTCTTATTTGCTAACTTACTGCTTATTTCTTCCAAAGAAGGTATTAAATGATGCTCTCTTATAATAACTTTGTTCAAGTCATGTGGGTCTAAACAAATTCTTATTGTCTTATCAGGCTTTTCCACTATTACTAAATTACTTACCCAGCCATCTGGGTGTTCAACTACACTAATAATACTTTCTTTAGTTAGTTTATCTAATTCTACTTTTAATGTATCTTTCAAAGCTACAGGAACTCTTCTAGGAGGTCTAGCTATAGGCACTACATCCTCTTTTACTTTTAAGTTACATTTAAACTTATACTTTCCTGTACCTTTGAATAGATCTTGATTCTCTTCTAAAAATGTATCTATTTCATTTTTAGTAATATTATTAATTTCATTTCTCTTAACTAACCCTAAAGTTGTACAAGTTTGTAGTCCCAGTATAGGTTTTTCATCATTTGCCACAATAAATTCTACACTTTTCTTAACTACTATGTTACCTTTTTTCTTGATTTCACATTTCAATTTTACTTCACCTAATGTTTTTACGAAAGCTCCTCCATAGGCCTTGAGTTGTACCCTGGTTGGCTTCACCTCTTGTTCCATACGTAGTAACCTTACTATGCTTTCAGGTATTACGTTGACCTCGGCGCCTGTATCGAGTTTGAAATTGACCATCTCTCCCTCTACGCTGATACTCTGGTTCCATTCTTTTTCTCTGCCTGCTATGACTGAATCTACAATGAAATGTTCACTATAATTAGTTTCTTCCTTAATGTCGTTACTAATTTGTTCACTGATTTGAACATGTTTGATTTTCTTCATTTTACACCCCACTGCGAAATGATTAGGCTTTCCACAGTTATGGCACTGCTTGCCATAAGCTGGACAACTTGCTCTTCCATGTTTGGTATTACATTTTTTGCAAACGTACTTCGGATCATTTGCACTTCCTTGTACTACTTGTTTCTTCACGTTGTTAAACTTATTTTCTTCTACTTTACGTGATTTGCCCACAGCATTTACTAGTTTATTCTCACTTGTTCTTAATGTTTCAGCTTGTGATTTTCCCATTTCAGAAGCTCTGCAATGATCTATCGCCTTTTTTAAAGAGAGTTCTGGTTCTCGCAATAACCTTTCTTGCACTGATTTATCTCTTATTCCCAGTACTATTCGGTCTCTTATTACGCTTTCTGTTTGATCCTCATAGTCACAAGATTTGATTAATTTTCTTAGATCTGTTAGGAAACTATCAAAACTTTCACCTTCTAACTGTGCTCGACTACCGAATTTGAATCTTTCTATTACTATGTTTTTTCTGGGATTTGTGTACTCTTCAAATTTCGCAAGAACTTTTGCATAATCTTTTTTATCATTTGCTGATAAATCAAATGTATTAAACAGTTCTACTGCTTCTTCTCCTATTATGTTTAATAAAATCGCCACCTTTGTTTCTGAGTCTTTATTTACATGATTTGACGCTTTCATGTATATTTCGAAATTTTGCTTGAATTTTCTGAAATTATCACTAATGTTACCTTCAAGTCTTAACGTTGTTGGCGGTTTAAATTCCATTTTTCACTTTTTTCACACCTCGTGTTAAAGTTAGGTTCGGTTTTTAAATTTCTTCACTTATTACTTTAATTTACGACTTTTTATTAATTATTGCGTTTTACGGCTGCGCCATGTTGTATTTGTGTTGTTCGTTAACTTTATTATTAATTAGTTTTAATATTAATACACAAATAAAAGAAGATACTTTTATAGTAAACGTTTATTTTCCTATTCAGTTACAAAGTCTATCTTTAGATTGTGCTGCCATCTTACAGCAGTTACCTTTACTTACAACAGCTTCTTATTTTTCCCAATAATAAATTTTCTGTTTGATATTGAAACCTTGTTGCCTAGCAATTTGAAAACCAAAAAATATTTTTTTGCAATTATGTCATAAAAAGTTGACAAGAGCACGTAAAGCTGTTTTTGTAAACTGTTCAAAAAAATGATTTTTTTTATTATAATATTATTTATCAAGTAACGGAGTACATTGTACATCGCTACTACAGCGGAATAATAAGATGGTCAAAAGTGCCCCAATCGAAATGAGCTGTGGGTTTAAAAATAATGTTTGGGATCATAAAAAACCAGATGCGACTAATAATTAACCCCCCATCCCGGTCTCATCCATTTCTACAGTCAAAAAACTTGTTTTTTTGTTTTTTAAAAATCCCCTGCGTCCAACAAACTTCCGACTTTCGTTAGGCGTCAGTAACGAAAGATAATAAAATTATCTACTGTAATTTCATAAAATTTGATTTTTTGGCGGGAAATTTGAATTTTTACAATTAAAAAAAACATTAAAATGCGATTATTTCAGTGACCCTGTGAGGTGTTTCTCCACAAAAAATATGTATTGTTTATTTACTAATTTTTTATATTGGTCATTTTTTCTGAATTTTCCGAGTTCAACCAAATGGTCAAAAAAAATTAAAAATCGCCCTTTTTGACAAATTTTAACCTTGTTTTCCGTGTGAAAAATTACTTGTTTAACATTCTATATTATTTCGGAGGAGCACTTGTAGAATTTAATGAAAATAATCTGATGAGGCCAGCACAAGACCTCCAGCCATACTTACTTTATTCTTTTTACTTATTATACAAATATATTAATAGGTATATAGAATATAGGTACTACTACTCACAAATATATTTTACTAATTTTATTTAAAGGGCAGAAGAACATATAAACGATATTTTACTATTGTCACTGTGACTGTCATGTCATAATTATTAAAATTTTACGTAGTAACAAATGTTAAACGTTCATGAACTACAAGATACCGAAATACTAAATTATAAGTATATACTTTATTAAACGATATCAGATACAGAAAAATTCTTTAAAATACCGATTGTAGATAATAATCACATAATCTTGCACTTGGAATAAAAAAATTGTCTTAAATTAATTGTTTATCGAAATATTTAAAAAGAAGTACTTTTTTATACTTCCAGTTTGTAGATTGAAACCAAAATTATATTGGGTTATTAAGATTCGCATTAAAACCTTAAATATAAAATTCTTACTCTAGGGACCCTAAAACGTGCTTATCCACCAAAACTCACTCGAAAAGTTTGACTTATTACAATATCTTCCTTATAGAATATGAGGCGCGAGGTATTTTATAG
>OX384037.1:16560905-16628405 GCA_947534325.1 Agonum fuliginosum | reverse complement strand
ATTTGCAGAACAGAAGAGAAGACGATGAATATAAGAAAATAGAAAACAAAAATAACAAACAGCGTATTCAGGAAATAAGAAAAAACACAGAATTAAAAGATGCAGAGAATGAGAGAAACAAAATATATATTCAGAAAAAAAGGGAAAATGATGAATATAAGAAAATAGAAAACGAACATAACAAAAAACGTATTCAAGAAAAAAGGAAGAACATAGAATTCAAAGAAACCGAGAATGAGATACACAAAATAGAAATGACGCAAAGAAGAGAAAATGACGAATATAAAAAGCTAGAAAATGATCAAAACAGAATTAGTATGCAAACAAGAAGGGAAAATGTTCAATTCAAGAAAATCGAAAATGAATTAAATAAGCAATATATGCAAAAAAGAAGAGGTGATAGTCAGTACAAAGAATTTGAAAATGAAATTAATAAAACAAACATGAGAAAGAGAAGAAATTATATTAATTTTCGGGAAAATGAAAAAATCAATGAGACAGCAGCAAAAAGGAGGAAAAGAGATAATGAAATTATGAGGTATAAAGAAAATATATATAACAATTTGATTAGAAATAATTCTGAGATATCAAAATTAGAATTACAGTTTATTAAAGATCGGGCTGAAACACCAGACATTACATGTTTTTGTTGCGAAGGACTTTTTTTTAAGCATTCCGTTGTTTATTTTGATATTCAAAATCAAGAATATGAGAAAAATTTTCGTGATTTAATATATAATATTGAATCTAGCTATATTTGTAAAACATGCAAGAAATATGTTTCGAAAGGTATTGTGCCCAAAATGGCAACCAGTAACGGTTTAAAATTTCCACCATTACCCGATTGTATTAAAATATTGACTCCACTTGAAGAAAGAATGGTATCGCCTTATATTAATTTTATGCAAATTCGTCCATTAAAATACTTTGCTTTGAATGCACAATTGGGCCAAAAGGGCAGTGTTGTTAATATTCCTTTAGATATAAATAAAATTTTGCAAGTTCTACCACGAAGTTTTGGACAAATGGATACGATACAAGTTAAATTAAAACGTCATTTAAGTCACAAATCAGATTATATGTTTGAAAGTATAAGACCGGCAGTTGTTTGTGATGCGTTGCGATATTTATTAAATACTCCGTTATATAAGAAATACAAAATTGAGATAAATGAAATATATTTTCAAAATTACGAACAGAAGTATGATGAACAAGTTAAATTTATTGTAGACCAGGCATATTGTGATAATAACGAAAATGAAAATGTTAATACTAGTAATAATAATAGTACCCCAATAAGCCAATATTTCCATGATAGTTACGATTTTGAAAATTTAGAAATAGATGAAGAAGTATTAGTTGTTGATAATAATAATCCGATAGAAACAAAATTACTGCACCCTGTCAAAATTTGAAACCCGTACCATGGCACATTATTGAGGATCTAGATGAATTATGTTTTCCGACTATATTTGCAGGACATTCTTTTAATTCAAACCTCTCATATTGTGAACGTGCAAAATCTGAATGTAGAAGAACTGATAGACGATCATGCGTACCAACAAGGATATTATTTATGGCAAAAAAGAAATTAGAAAAATAATGTTTAGCTAGTATAAACATATGCTTGCGTAAAACTAAAAATACGAAAAATTTATGTGCCAGTAAAGTATTAAATAAAGAACTTTTGGATAATGTTATAAAATTTGATGATGGATTTAGAGTTTTAAAACAAATTAGATCATCGCCATCGTTCTGGGAATCAAAGAAAAAGGATCTTTTGGCAATGATAAGACAACTTGGACAACCCACTATATTTCTCACTCTTTCAGCAGGAGAAAAAATCTGACGTGGCCGTTACAATACCTCTCGCCTTGACATTGAAGTATTATTATTTAACCTCGGATTTAACCAAATATTAAGCTTTAATTTAAATAAAATACAACAACACCGTATAACATTTGATATAATAATATAAAATAATGAAAAATTATAGTTATTTGTTAGTTGTTTGCTAGGTTTTTAAACTCACTCTCGAGAGCACAGATACAATTCAACAATCAACAGTGGATACGGTTCTTGAGATTACCATCTAAGAGTAAAATCTCGCAACTGAGAGTAACTGTCGATAGTAACTCTGGAGAATTACTCTCAACTTCCTAATGGAATTATAAAGGTTATAAATTATATATTTCACAAATCTAATCAGCTCTTTGTTTAATAGATAATATTATTTTATAAATACCGTATTTACATAACATTATGTCCAATTCATATTACCTATACTATATCTAACATTTCAAAAACTGTACACCACATTCCACACATGCCCTACACCACAGAGAAACCTTCTTGCTATAGACATATGTTTATCTGTCACATTGACAATTTTATTTTTGTTTTCAATTTTTTTTTCTATTTTGTGATTCACAAATCGTGGTAGGTAAAATTATATATTTAAAAAATTTATATTTCTTTGTTGGTAAAATATATAGCACAAAGTAAAGTGAAATATTGTACAATGTAATTTCGTCTTTCATGTGTTGTATGCCAAATGGTAACAATCGCATTATTTTATACGATTTTTGCAAAAATGTTATTGTGCTTCAAGAAAAGTACCATTTTCGGTTGACAGATTTTTACCAAAATCTTTTCAGCTCTTCTTTAACATGTATAAATGTATAATGCAAAATATTAGAATTTTCTGTTCAGTAGAATTTGAGATAATGAATCAGAACGAAAGAACATAGTAGGCGCACATACACACACACAGACACACACACAGACACACACACAGACATCATCGTGAAAATAGTCAAAATAGGTTCTAAAGGTGCTAAAACGTGCTTATTGACAAAAATCTCGACATCGAATTTTTTCACGATCCCTATACCTCTCTAGGCGAGAGGTAAAAATATGGCCAGAATTAATTAAATCTTTAGTGAAAGTAAATTGCGGTAAAAATATATCTATAGAAGAAGCATACGAGCTAAGTGAATTTGAAAAAACTAATCTAATCAAAAACGACCCCGTCACGTGTGCAAGATATTTTGATTTCAAAATTAGTAAATTTATGACCTTACTCAAGCAAAATTTTAGTATTTTTCAAAATTATTTCGTGGAAGACAGTTACAATCGGGTGGAATTTCAAATGAGGGGATCTCCACACGAACATATTTTTTTATGGTTAAAGATTGCTCCAATATATGATGCTTTAAATAGTACATCAGTTGAGAACTGTACTGAATTTATAGATAAATTTATAACTTGCAAATTTGACGAGAATAACCCATACATTGGACTTCAGAGACACAAACACACTCATACGTGCTATAAAGGCCAAAAATTGAAAAAGTGCAGATTTAACTTTCCTCTTCCTGTAATGCCGCGAACAATGATTTTGGAACCAATTAGTGGAGACGATAATACTGAAGATTTAAAAACTAAATCAAACGAAATTAAAAATTTAATACAGCAATTGTACCAAAAACAAAATAATTTATCTTTTGAAGAAGTATTATCAAAATTAAATATGTCCGAAGAACAATATATTTTGGCTCTAGCCTGGAAGTAGGAATAAATTGCTACAACAAAAAAATACAATATTTATTTGAATCAAATATGGATATACAATTCGTGCTGGATCCATATGCCGCTGCATCATATGTTGTAAATTATATAGCTAAAGTAGAAGCAGGATTATCAAAATTATTGAGAAATGCAGCAGCAGATATAGACAACGGTAACAAAAGTATTAAAGATAAATTTAGGAATATTGCCAATGTATTTTTAAACATGAATCTTATGTCGGCGCAAGAAGCATCATACCATATTCTTTCTCTACCATTATCAAAAATGAGCAGGCGTTGCATCTTCATCTACACGAGTCCAAGAAATGAACGGGTACAAATTTTAAAATCAAATCAAGAATTAAAAAATTTAGACGGAAATTCCACAGATATTTTTATGAGCGACATTTTGAAAAAATATAGTAACCGATCTATAACAATGGAAAATATTTGTTTGGCTTATTTTGTTTCAAATTATACCGTAAAGCAAAATGAATTTTTAGAAAATGACGACGTCGATGAAAATTTCGAATTTATTAATGCATCTACCCGAATAAAACCTGCAATCATTAGGTACAGGAGGTACAAGTTAGTACAAGATCCAAATAATTATTATCGAGAACAAATTTTACTTTTTTTACCCTGGAGGAATGAAACAAATGAAATTGAAAACGTTAACTATGAATTAAGATATACAGAAAATTTTGAAATTATTAATGAAAACAGAAGTAATTATTCAATTCTAGTTGATGAAATTTTAGATGTAGCTTTAGAAAAAATTCATGATGATTTAGAAAATATCGAAGAAAATGAAAACGTCTCTGGTAATAATTCTTATCAAAATATTGACATATTGGTACAAGCTGGAGAACAGGCACCTACTAAATCAAATTTCTCTCGATTTACTACACCTACTCGAATATCCGCGGAAAAATTATTGGAAACAATGGAAATGCTTAACTTTCGGCAAAGAAAAATTGTAATGTATATTCTAAATCACATGAAAACTTCTTCAGTTCCTTTAAGAATTTTTTTAAGTGGATCGGCAGGTGTTGGAAAAAGTACAGTCATAAATGCAATTTTTCAAACAGTAACAAACAATTTTGACAACGAACCTGGGAGTTGCGCAGAAAACATAATAACTTTATTATGTGCACCATCAGGGAAAGCCGCTTTCTTAATTCACGGCGTCACGTTACATACAGCTTTTGCTTTACCTGTCACTCAATTTGGTGGATCTATGCCAGAATTGTCAAAAGATATTGCTAACACTATTCGAGCTAAACTTCAAAATTTAAAATTGTTGATTATTGACGAAATATCTATGGTTGGCAGTACTTTATTTAGTCGTGTGGACACAAGACTGCGTCAAATAATGGGAGTAAACATTTCTTTTGGAGGTATATCAGTAATATGTACAGGCGATTTACACCAACTTCCTCCAGTCATGGATACCAATATTTTCAAAATTTCTAGTAAAAATGAAATGAGTAAATTTTTTGATTCAAATCCACTTTGGGACGAATTTCATTTTTTTGAATTGACGGAAATTATGAGACAGAAAACGATTTGGATTTTATTACTGCTTTAAACAATTTGGCTTTAGGAAAAATGACCCAAAATGATATAAAACTTATAACATCCAGGCAAGTTTTAGATAAAGATGTACCAGAAGAAGCAATAAGATTATTTGTACAGAATGCTCACGTTGATGAATATAATGTCACTAAAATTAATTCGTATATTGGAGATAAATATGTTTCTAAAGCTCAAGATACCATTTTAGGAAAAATCAATCAAAATTCAAAACAATCTATTTTAAAATCCCTTCAAATAAAGAAAATTTCCGAAGTTAATGGTCTTCCACATGAAGTAAATTTAAAAGTGGGCATTAAATATATGATAACTTGCAATTTAGATCTTGTAAATGGTAGTTGTAGAAATTTAAAAATTATTCAATTTAAACAGAACTCAAATGAACCACTCATTTTATGGATAGATTTTCACTCTAAAATTGTTGGCCGTAAAGCAAGAAAAGAAAATATAATGGAATCAAAAACTAACAATATACCGTCACATTTAACTCCAATCGCTAAATTAACCAGTACTTTAAATATTTCAAATAAATTACATTACCCAGATTTAAGAAAACAATTTCCCGTAACACCTGCTGAAGCCATAACTATCCATAAAAGTCAAGGACAAACTTACTCATATATTTGCCTTAATTTTAACAAAACGAAAAGAATAACGCGAGCAATGCTGTATGTTGCACTAAGCAGAGTAACGTCATTGTCAGGCCTGTACATTTTGGGGCATTTTAAATGTCCTAGTTCTAACGTCAAGGAAGATCCGGTTCATATAGAACTAAATAGATTACGGGTGGAAAGGCAAATTCAGGCAGACTATGATAATTTGGAGAAATGTGAGGGATTTAAAATTGTCTATCAAAATATTAGTTCATTAAAGTCAAAATTGTCACATATTAAATGATGAATGGTACAGCTACAGTGATGTACTTATATTTAGTGAAACCCTTACAACACCACGTGACGAAATTAAAATAGAAAATTATAAAACTATATACCGGTCAAATGCAATTGAAAAAACTCGTGGAATTATATGTTTGATAAAAACCAATTATGACATTAAAAACTTACACTACCTTATTGATACAAATGAAAAAAGTCACATTGAATTGTTTTCCTTTATAATAAAGAACTACAAAATTATTAGTGGATATAAATCTCCAAGTGCTACACAGGCAATGTTTGAAAAGAACTTGAGACAAATTTTGAACAAAATATTTTTTAACAAAAGTACAGACCAAATTTTATTTTTGGGGGATTATAATTATGATTTATATAATGGTGGAAATACAAATTATTTAAAATTATTCTTATCCCAATTTAATTTTTCAAGTCAATTATCACCGGATATTGTTACGACAAATTTGAATACACAAATTGATGTTATATTTTCAAATATGAACAATATAAAAACTGGAGTTTATAAAACATATTTTTCATACCATAAACCAATTTATACAATTATAACCGAAGATAATGTAAGTGGTAATTTTATGGCAGAAAATAATGTAAAAAATTCCCCGATACCACTAAATCCTAATGAGAGAGGAGACACTAAATTTGAAGATAATTTTGTACAAAATGAAATTGATGAAAAGGGAGACAAGGAATTCGGTAGGTCTAGATTACTCTGCTTAGGTGACAATATATTTATTTGGATGAATAACATTCTAAGGGAAATTTCGAATATTGACATAAATTCACCAGTACAAAATTTCAGAATTGATTTATAAATGATTTTCAATCGGTATGAGGATATAATTAATATGGTAATTAACGAAATTTCAAGTATTGATGGTGCAATTTATAATTTTCAAAAAAGGATGTACAGCGTCAAAATAAAATGTATGATGCAATGAAAAATCGAGCAATAGTTTTAGCAACACAAGGAGATGGTTCATGTTTATTAAGATCGATTTCGTTTTGTTTATTTGGAACAGAAGAACTACATTCTTGTATGAGGGTAATATGTTGTTTCTTTTTCAATAAATACTTTCAATATTTTGACCATATTAACAGAAAAATTTATGTGTATGAATACGACAGTGTGCCAGCTTTAATTCATGAAACCGCCCAGAGATTGGCTATGACATTGAGGTATGTATACCCATTTTCACTCAAGTACCCTAGGAGTGTTGCAGGGGATACAGGTGAGTAATTATTGCATAAATTTTACAGATTTCTTGCGGCAGGGGATAGCCAGGACACGTTGAGCTTCGCATATCGATGTGCCCAGAGTACTGTGTCCAAAGTACTTGCCGAAACAACAAGAGTACTTATTTTTGTATTAAAGCCGGTTTATTTGAAAGCTCCATCAAGCGAGGAAGAATGGCGACGAATTGCAGAAGGTTTCTGGAATAAATGGCAATTTCCACACTGTATCGGTGCAATTGATGGCAAGCACATTCACATTCAGGCCCCACAAGCATCACAAAGCGTTTTTTTTAATTATAAAAAAATGTTTAGCATAGTACTAATGGGAGTGTGTGATGCCGAATACAATTTCGTCATCATTGATATTGGTGCTGAAGGGTCACAAAGTGACGGTGGTATTTTTGGCAACTCTGAGTTGGGTATGCGTTTAGAAGAAAAATCACTTCATGTTCCCAGCTCTACCGTTCTCTCTGGTACCAATGTAGACATGCCATTTTTTCTGGTGGGAGATGCCGCATTCCCTTTAAAGTCATACCTTATGAAACCTTATGGTGGAAGTATACCTCATGAATGTTCAGTTTTCAACTACAGACTGAGCAGGGCAAGAAGAGTAATCGAAAACGCATTCGGGATCTTGGCGGCTAGATGGAGGATATTCCGGCAACCAATTATCGCCTCGGTGGAAAATGTAGACAAAATAGTAGAATGTGCTGTTTGTCTTCACAATTTTATTAGAAAAACTGGCGATAGTCAGTTAAATCTAGAATACTGCCCACCCAAGTTTGTTGACATGGAATCATCTGGAGGTGAGATTATTTCTGGAGATTGGCGCAATATTGTGGCTGGAGAAAATGGTGCCATTGTCGATGGTCCACGAATGGGTGCAAGAAATTCCGCCTTAGCAATCATGCGGCAGCGAGATTCTTTGAAAAATTATCTCAATGGACCTGCAGCTTTGTCGTATCAAAATTACATTGTTCGATCGCGTCAAGGGCAATAATATCAGTAATTGCCTATTTAGTAGGTACTTGCCTACAAACTTATTATAAAAGATTTATTTAAATTATTGTCAAATAAAATAGCTTGAATAAATTTGGCTTTAAAAAAATTATATTTTGTAATTTATTAATATTATTTTAAATTATAAATATAAATAAAAACTATAAAGATCCATCTGCCAAAGCTGCCTCTTCACATTCTTGCACTAGATCTCTGAATTTTTTTCGGAAATGCAATTTTAAAGCTGGCGTTTTAATATTTTTCAGAGCCAGGTCAACACTTCTCCCGATAATGCTATCTGGATCATTGTACGGATTCGTTTCAGCAGACAACGATTTATTCATATTAGTCAAAGTTTCTTTAAATAACATGGTAGTGTCGTCGAGTTTTGACTTCTTGCAGCGCCCAGTAGGTCCTAAATATGGTAGTGATACCGCAGCGGACGATGAAGTAGAGGGTGTCTCGGGATACGTGGGCAGAACCGTATATTCGGTTTTCTCTTTTTCTGTGTCTTCCACAATTATGGACGTTTCTCGCATTTGTTCAGGTTCAGGTGATAAATTAAGTTGAGTCCAAAATGTGTCGTCGTCGTCGTCAGTCGTTATTGTAGGGGTTTCGATGGAATGAACTGCTACTGAACGCCTTGGTAAATTACACACCGAACTGGAAGTTAAATAACAAAATAAATTAAATACGAAATTGAAAGCTACTTAAAAACGCAGAAAACACTCACTTCCTTTTGCGAATGTGGGATTTTAAAAAGCACATTAATTTAAAATAAATCCATTCGGGTTTTCCACTAGCTGCAGCACCACTTCTGGTCTGCAACTCTCTTAACCGATTTTCTCTGGAGAACCTGTCACGAAGTACACTCCATCGTGCTATACATTCTGCCGGAGTACCTGCAGTTCAATGCATTTACAATTAACTATGTTTAACAAAAACATATAAAAATTTATAAAACAAATATAGCATACCTCCAATTGCTTGTGCTATTGCTTTCCATGCTGCCTTCTTGATAGCAGGATTCTTGAATCCAGCGTGGGATTTATCATAAATTTCTGACCGTGCTCTTACGGCTTCAATTAGCTCACAGTCATTCATTTTTTATATTATAATTATATAATTATAATCAATAATATGCACGTGTACTTGTCAATATTTATTTAATCAGAACAACAATCACAACAAGGTACATAAAACAAATCAAAACAACCGCCTTCTGAATTTCCTAATTAGGAGCTTTCTCATTGGTTTCTAAAATCACGTGACACTCACGTCGGAACGCAACGGGACGTGAAAGTTTGACATTGTCAAGCTTTGCCGTTACGTTACGTTCCGTCCCGATCCGTCACAGCTATCATAATCAGTTCCATATGCTAACATGTAGTCAAGGTTTTACGTTTACATTCCGTTCCGTCATATTACGTTACATTCCGTTCCGTTACAACCATCGTAACCCCGGCTTAAAAGTGTAAAAGTAAGCAGTCTCCTCATTTCGGAATAATTTCTTCACAGTCCAACCAGTCGAACAGATCAGAGATCAGATAGTGAGATAAGCAAAATAGCGGTATGTTTGCTATGAATCACCTTCCCTTGTCATGCAGTGCTATGATGCAGTGTTCAAGTGTTAGGCCATCTATTAGGACTATTTGTATCTTTTTGGAAGTAGTTCTACGTAAGACCGGTACAAATCAATTGGCGCTGACAGGCAAACGTACTCTTAAGACGGCCGTCTTGTTACGCCAGCCGCATCACAACATATTACGGCCGTTAGATAAGAGCACCACTTTCTTAGGAAACCAAAGCTTTACATTAGTGTTACAGTATTTACAGTATGTAAAAAGACGTAGTTTAACTTACGTCTTTTTAGAATTAATATTTATAAATATACAGGCTGTTCATTTTCAGTGGCGCACCATTGCTATCTCGAGAAGTATAAGAGCTACGAAGTTGGTTAAATTAACAAACAATTTCTATTTTATATGACTACTTTAATGAACGAAAAAATAAAAAATTTCAAATGAGGACCTATTTTTTATTCGCTTATTCGATTCAGTTTTTTTTTTCTGAATTCAGCGAGATATTAGTTTCATACCCTTGCATAGCAAAAACATGAGAAAACGGTATTGAAAATTATAATATTTTAATTAAAATCTGATTGTTACAAGAGTGCTATGGAAGAAAAGAGTTTGTTTCATATTAATTGTTATTTGTCAATGAAAAAGATTATTTGATTTTAATCAGGAGATCAGGACCGCTACTGAGTGTAAGGTAGGTGCGGGTAATAAAGCCTGTCGGCTAATAAGGCCTAAGTAACAAAAAATTATTGTTGTCGTTCAAAGTCACACTTGTAGGTAGCATTCCTATAATGGCGCTTCAAACCTGTCGTGATACGTTAGTTCGCATACTGTCACCGATTTTAAATTTTTTCGGTCATGTAGTTCCACTCAGAAAGTTTTGAAAAAATCACCAATATATCTTATGTCTTCTTCTGCAGTTTAAATAAAATGACTAAAATATATTTGTGAGTAGTAATACCTATACCGGGAGTTTTTTTTATTAGTAAACATAGGGCATGTCATTACCATAGTTACAATGTTACAGAATGACAGCAATGTATTGGAGCGTCTTTTTTATCAGTAAACATAGGGATAATTAAATACTAAAATAAATATGAAATATAAATTAAAGAAATGATAAATTATTTATTTATATTTTCTACACTTAAGAACTAGGTAGATACCTATATTAAACTAATGAGAATTTTTTTAAACGAATTAAAGGCTCAAAATTGGAACCATTAACTTCTAAACAATATCCTAAACGATTAAAAAATAATTTATAGCATTTGCTGGGGAGTAATATTGTGAGAAGCAGCACTAATTCGATTTTTTAATTGTTCAACATTCATTCTGTCACCATTGTACACATTATTTTTTAAGTGTCTACCTAGTTCTTAAATTCTCATTAGTTTAATATGTATCTACCTAGTTCTTAAGTGTAGAAAACATAAATAAATAATTTATCATTTCTTTAATTTATATTTCATATTTATTTTCGTATGTTAATTATCCCTATGTTTACTGATAAAAAAAACGCTCTAATGCATTGCTGTCATCCTGTAACACTGTAACTATGGTAATGACATGCCCTATGTTTACTTATAAAAAAAACTCTCTGTATATTAATATACCGTGAGTTTATTTTAACGTGAAACATGGGATTTTTCATACCCATGGTTACGAATTTGACAGCAATGTATTAGAGCGTTCTTTTTAAAATCGAACATAGGGAATCAATTTAACTGTATTATTCTTGACCAATATAACATATTTGGGCAGCTGTAATAGTTCCAAGAGACGATTTCAACATAAACTTTTAATAATCAAACAATTATTGTTTAAACTATACCTACATCGTATTTCCAGGTAGCATCAGTTTGACTCCAATTAACAAATTCAAATGTTGCTATCTGAAAATACGATGTAGGTATAGTTTAAACAATTAAAAGTTTATGTTTAAGGCTTCTCTTGGAACTATTACAGCTGCCCAAATATGTTATATTAGTCAAGAATAATACAGTTAAATTGATTCCCTATGTTCGATTTTAAAAAGAACGCTCTAATACATTGCTGTCAAATTCGTAACCATGGATATGAAAAATCCTGTTTCATGTTAAAATAAATTCACGGTATTTGTATAATAAGTAAAAAGAATAAAATAAGTATGGCTGCAGGTTTTGTGCTGGCCTCATCAGATTTTTTTCAGTAAATTCTACAAGTGCTACTCCGAGATAATATAGAATGTTAAACAAGTAATTTTTCACACGGAAAACAAGGTTAAAATTTGTCAAAAAAGACGATTTTTAATTTTTTTGACTATTTGGTTCCACTCGGAAAATTCTGAAAAATGACCAATATAAAAAATTAGTAAATAAACAATATATATTTTTTGTGGAGTAACATCTCACAGGGTCACTGAAATAATCGCATTTTAATGTTTTTTTTTAATTGTAAAAATTCAAATTTCGCGCCAAAATAACAAATTTTATGAAATTACAGTAGAAAATTTTATTATCTTTTGTTAATGACGCCTAACGAAAGTCGACAGTTTGTTGGACGCAGGAGATAATTAAAAAACAAAAAACAAAGTTTTTAACTGTAGCAATGATTAAGAGGGGGTGAGGGTCGCATCTTTTTTTTATATAATCCCAAACATTATTTTTAAACGCACAGATCATTTCGCTATAGCCTTTATTAAATCTTAAATCGACAGTCAGTTTGACATACCTACAGAGATAGAAAAATTTTAGATTTTTTTGTTTTTGTCATAGAGAAAGTGGCTGCATGTATTGCGATTATTTTAATTCAAACAGAAATCTCGTCATTTTTTTAAATAACATAATTGCAAAATATAGTGTATGAAACTTGTTCGTAAACTGCAATTTTATACTTGTTACTCTAAGAACACTCGCTTCGCTCGTATACTAATATTGAGTAACATTTTCAAAAAATTCTATTGATTCTCCATAACAACAATTTTTTTGTTTACGGATTAAAAATAATTATTAATTAATAATTAAAAGTGCTATTTCACAGACTGCCAGCTGTCAAAAAATAGCATTATTAATTTCAATCATTTATGTTGAATAAGTATTTCAAACGTATGATGCCCTTACCACACTTGTGTATTGCAAATACTGTTTTAATTAAAGCTTAAAATTAAACTCATATTCTTATCATTTAATTTAAATTAGAATTTTTTTCAAGTTAAAGCAGTATATTTTATCTGTGGACATACCGCTCAGTAAATTTTTTAATGCCGGTAACAGATGGGTCAGATGCCGGTAAGCTG
Source organism: Agonum fuliginosum (assembly GCA_947534325.1). Taxonomy (NCBI): domain Eukaryota; kingdom Metazoa; phylum Arthropoda; class Insecta; order Coleoptera; family Carabidae; genus Agonum; species Agonum fuliginosum. The sequence goes on along the minus strand of OX384037.1, from coordinate 16,615,237 downwards.
GAAATTTTCAGCCGGGCTTGGTACTTTACTTATATACTTACACAATATAAAACAAACAAAAAACAGGTAGACATAAATTTATTTTATCCTTTCTTTTTGACACCAAATAACAAATTTTTTTTAAATATTTCCGTCAGATTGAATTGAACTATTACATATTGTGACGAACTCTATGAATATTTTTGTATACCTAGTACCTACCTACCTATCTGAATTTAAAAAATCGCATTAGTCGATGATAAAATAGTGTATGTTATAAACAATGAAAATATTAATGGGTTTGTATGTAAACAGTTAATTGTTTTAAAATATTTTGTTATATATTTATATTAATTGTATAATGTTTTATTATACCTACAGCTTTGAACAATAGATAAAAGGCTCTTGTTTTGGTTAGGTGGAAGAACAGCTTTCCCAGATAGCACAAGTGTATTCCTAGTATATTCTTAGAATATTTATTAAAAATATTTGATGATTCTAGGAATGACCTATTTTCCCAAAAATATATTCATAGAATGTTCTTGGAATGTACTGATGTCCCGAAAAATAATGTACCAAGAATATACCAGGAATAAATTTAATATATTCTTTGAATATTTACGGTAGTTTTAAGGAATATTCTTAGATAATTCTTACAATATGCCTTCATTGATTTTTTAGGGTTAGATAAATAAAATTACTAGTTTTTACGTAAATTAATATTTTAATATTCGTACATACAAACTCGTAAAATTACATAACAAAAATCACCGCATTTATGGATTGGCGTTAAGACTGCGATCTTAAAAATTTGAAATCTATTTTTCAAGATCGATCATTTACAAGAATCGATTTTTTAACATAAAATCGAAATAATTGATCAAAAGATTTATTATAATAAAAATCCGATGTGGCCAACACATAACCTCTCGCCATACTCTACTATTTTTATTTTTCTAATATAAGTATATATTATGTAGTACTTACTCACAAATATACCATTGTACTAGAAGGGAATTCGGGAATTGTAGTTTTTATAATATTATGAAAGTTTATTATGACCTTATAAATACTAAATGACATTTCATATTTTCCATTTCAATTTGCCAAAAAGTCAAAAATTCATGTGACATTAACACTCAAATATTTTATTTTTTGTTTCCATACGCCAAGACAACATCCCATCATGGCGCATGACGCGACATCTAGCGGAATCGCCGCTAAGTTATTCCGTTGTAATTTCGAAGTTGTAGCATGGGTTTTAGCCGGAAACTTGTCATTTTTCACGTTTTCGAGCGTTTGTTGTGGCCCGAAGGCGGAGTGACTGAAATCACCTGGTGGTTTGAGTAACCAGAAACTACAACATTAGGACGGAATGTAGAATAGGTTACATGCTTAAAATGCGTTTTTTTAGAATATGGTTTTTTATGCTACAATATGACCTAAAAATGCAAAATTAGAGCGCGGAAGAGTGTCTTTAACAAGTTATTTGGATTAAATTGAAGTTTTTGTAGGTTAACCTCGAAGTGTCAAACTAACTATAAATTAAGCAAAAATACAATAAAATCAGTATAAGTTCATATATTAATGAAAAATGTATTTATTTATTGATATCTCCGTTACATAAATGTATAACAACGGTAAGTCAAACGTTTTATCAGTAAATTTTCAGTATAACCAGTTTTGAAACTAACCACACATTTTACCTTAAAAACTATAAAAATCGCAATAAATCCTTGCTTCCGGGGCCTAATTATGCTTTATTTTAAGTCAGAGAATTGAACTGATAAATACCAAGAAAAAAAAAACCTGAATCCATTTTTCCTTCCGTTCTTTTTCCCACTCACGAACAAGAAATGAATAAAATGACAGCTCCGGGTTTTTTTCGGCACTATTCTTGCACCCCAAAACACTGCACATGTGCCGAGCGTAAGGTTTCTTACTCATTTTTGGATAAATAATTAAATTCCGGTCTCAGCCGTTCAACGTGACAGCTGTTTACCACAGACGTTGTTACACTGAAATCCGCTAGATGTCGCCGCGGGCGATGTTGTCTTGGCGTATAGGTAGGCAGATAAATCAAAATTGTAACAAATTTGTAGAATTTTTAACTTCTTGTAATTGGAAAATGGTGCTAGATAGAAACAACGTTTTGAATACATATTGTAGATAGTAACATTTAGTATACAATTTTATTTAAAAAATTCCTATTAATTCATAAATTTTGATAATATTCCAGAAAAACTCTTCAGATCTTCAAGAAACTACGACTTCCGGTTGCACGATCAACACCAAAATCTAATCAGATCTAATCTAGGGTGTCAGAATATTGTATACCAAATTTCAAATTTTTTTATTCAGTGGTATTTGAGTTATCGTACCTCCAACATCCATCCTGACACACTGACACACACACAGACATCATCGCGAAATTATCAAAATCGTGTTCTAGGGACCTCAAAACGTGCTTAACCAGAACAGAAAGCAAACGGGAACGTGAATGGAAACAATAGCGACGTGTATCGATTACAAAAGTAACAAATAGTTGAATAGGAAAGTTATTTAAGTAGTTGTCATTAAATAGATGCAGATTGTAAATGAAAAACATTCAATTACACAAGTTTGACAATCGTACTAAATGTCAAACTGAAATGATTCTATTGGTTGAAATTCTCATTCTGGTTCCCGTTACCGTTCTCGGGCGATTGTGAAGCGGCCCTTCAAAATTTTTGGAGAATATGTATCGATTTTGTCAATCAGCGATTTTTTACATTGATTTTGGAATATATCGGTGGTCTAGTAAAACCAATTGTTAAAAATAGAAAATTAATTTTGGAGATCGATTTTATAAAACGGTCGGTTTTTTAATTCATAGATCTTTTTGCAAAAGCCATTTTTCAATTATTATTGATCGACCTTTTCAAAAAATTGATTTTTTCGATTCATCGATCTTTTTTTAAAAGAAGATTAATAAGATTTTTAAAAAAAGATCGATTATGATCAATCAGTCGATCTTTTTCGCAGTCCTAATTGGCAATTTTCGTTTTTTTGTTCGCGTCGCTTTAACCTTTCTGAAGCCTTTGTCAGCCATTTAGCTGCAACTAGTTCAATATATTTATCGGTTGAATCTTTATTTTTGGAACGGACAGCTTCTACAAACATTTGAAGAAAATAATTAAAAATAAAGAACATTAATTATTGCATTATCTTTCGTACTTAATAAAACTTCAGCCAATTTCAACTTGCAAAAATTTTTCTTGCCCTTATGGCCGCACCAACTATATAATTGGGCAACATCATCTTTTATTAATTTTACAAATACACGACGGACATGTTCTCCAGTACTATCGCCACCAACCCGTGACATTGCATTTATCTGTAATCAGAAAAAATAAAAAATTTGCTGCAGAATAGGTACCTACAGTATTAACATAAAAATAATTGTACCAAGAAATCTCTCCTTTCATCAGTTAATAAAATCTCTTCAATTTCGGGCATTTTTTCAATGTTATTTATAGGAAATTTTTGTAGGAAATTATCGTTATCCGTACTATCTATTATATTATTATTTTTGGATTCAGTTGGGATCTCGTCAAACTTGTTTAGAATTAAATGTAGTAAATTTGAATTCTCCTTTACTCGTGTTGTTATTATAGCCAAATGTTTTGCTATATTGTCCAACATTTTATCTGAACCTGAAACCATATAAATTTTTAAATACTTAATTACTCCGTTCCGCTCCGTTCTAATAAATTACCATCAGTTTTTCGGCTTGTCGTTGGGGTGGAAGCATCTTCAACTATAAAATATAATTATTTTAGTAAAAAAGTTGGTGATCTAGTTTATTTACTTACAATTAGATAAAATTTCGTTTTGACCCTGATTCATTGGCTGATTATAATTTGCAGAAAATATATTTGGTTGTAAATCTAGTCTCGGTGTAGTGGACATTGATGAAACATTTTGACTGGGTCTCAATGAAGATGGCTTGGGTTGGCTATTTGTTGTCAAGTTTAGATCTGTTTGAGAACAGCACTGTGATTGTGATGGTGTTGGAAGACATCCGACAAACTAAGTTTTGCATAACAAAACCAGTGGTAACAATAAGAAATATCAACTTTTGTTTGACTGATTGGAGCGCCTCTTGCAACAGCTGATCACCAGCGATTTTCAACCATACATCTTTAGTATAGTGCACAAATTCCATGCCTTATCTCCCCACTATTAATCATCAAAAGTTAATATTATACAGTTATGTTACTAATGATTAACGTAAAAATAATAATAATTATTACTTATAAATGCAATAACCATGGGCACTACTAATAAACAACATTTTAATAATGAATAACCACATTAATTGTTTGTTATCAAATAATATAAATCATAATTAAGTGTTATGTACTTACAAGTTATTAGCAGAAATTGTAGTTTAATCGACCAACTCTAGTAATAAGAACACAATGTACACTGCAGACTAGGCAAAAAGTGACAGGAATTGACAGGAACCACTGTAATAATTGCAAACAATGTTTGGTTAGGTTTACGATAGATTCACGTAGTACAAAGAATAACATGTTTAATTTACTAATATACATGCATATTACGAAACAAGTGTTAAGAGTTGTTAAATAATTACGAAGCGCGTCTAAGTTAGATTTTAATGACATAGACAAAATAAACTAGATTACCTACTTTTCCCGTATTTATGATGCCTACTGTTAGATCAAATATCAAGCATACCTGGAACCGATAACCTTGTCGTAAGGTTTAAGGAATTAGTTGGCGAGCTCAAGATCACGTTTAACTCTGGAAGCAAAGAAAACATAAGCAAACATGCTTAGTGAGGAGCAGTATTACGCTGGTGGAACACTTCCACCTCAGACTCTCACATCACACATCAATCTCCACATCATACCACATTCAAACATTCGTATCTCGTTGGCGACCTGGTTAGGGCCACTCCAGCCCCACGGCTGCTCGCTGCACCGTTGGCAATCTGACTAGGATTACTACAGCCCATAGCTGCTCGCTGTTCCGTTGGCGGCCAGTCACGGTCCACTACAGCCCAAAGCTGCTCGCTGTATCGTTGGCGGCCAACCACGGTCCGCGTAGCGTACCCATCGTCTCTACACTTATCACACTCTACACATCATAAGACACACACGGCTCAACTCACCAGGCCAGATCAACACGGATCTATTTCACATAACCATATACACTTTACTGATTTATGATCTGTTCTTCTCGAACACTACCATTAAACTGAAATCTAAGAGGCTAGCTAATGAGTTTTATTGTCTCAAGAGTTATCTAATTGTTTGTAGTACTCTTATTAAAATAACATCTCGTAACATTCGGCCAACCTGACTTAATCCTCGTCCTCGAGGATGTCGTTAAACGAGTAGGAGAACGTATTTGGTGAGATTTTACTGAATAAGAAAAGAACATGAAGTCTAATAGTCATCGTTTACCACAACTCGCTTCAACACTGAAGTCTGCTACCCCAGTATGTGCACCTACTGAAACAGCAGAAACAGAGCAAAAGGAATTGTTTCACGATAGTTGAAGTGAAAGATATATAAGCAATTATTTAAATAATTAAGGCTATTTGTACAAATTTACCTTACCTAAGTTCGCGTATTGACTATTCAAAACTAGGGTTCGGTTAGGTTAGTTTCCATTTTTGTTTTTATAGTTCAAACTAGTTTTGACGGTAACATAATCACTAATTTCCTGCAGTAATTGATGGAATACAGCTATCAGTTATACTAGTTACAATAATCTAATCCAACTATTCCTAAATTAATCTCTATTACATTACAATAATCGCGGACTAAATTTGATTAGGTAGGTACCAAAAATCCCTCGGTGCATAATCCTTATAATTGAAAATATATTGCCATGATGTTACGCAGACAACATTTATATAGAGTTAAATAATTGTGATTTATTTGTAGAGCAAACAGCAGAATAGTTAAATTCATTTCTTTACATGACGAAGGAATCACACAATTTTAAAATCATCGTAACTTGTAAATAAAAAGTAACTCGTTGAATAACGTGAGAAACGTTGATGTTGCAATTTATTGTTAAGGTCGAATAAATACTAAAGTGGGTGGTACAAACTTATACCTGGCGTAAACTGTGTTATAAAACAGACTTTATTTTATAGAACTTATTTTCTGATAACCGTATTGTACTGTTATACAAATTAATTCACCGAATTTAAAATTTGTAAAAGATTATTTAATTTGCTGCGAGTGCTAGACAGTAGACTATTCAGAATTTGTAGACAAATGTACCAATAGATCATAAACTCGAAGATACTAGAAATATATACAATAATAGTAATTTAGATGGCCCAAAGGACAAACAAAGAACTAATAATAACCGCTACTTTTCAAGGATAACAGTTTCTTACTTATTTCTTTCCTTTTTAATCAGATGACACTGACAATATAGTACACTGGGCAATAACAAGCTTCGTAGTCATTAAAGCACTATGATTAATAAATTAAAAACATTGTCGAAGGATCTCCTATTGTCTTGAATAATGGTGTTTAGAGTATTAATTGAATCAACAGTTGAAAAGACGAGAATTGCATTTAAGCGATACTTGCTTCATATGACTGATAGGTATATGAATATCAGAATCCTAATAAGTCTCCAGGTACATATAACCAGGCACCCGAAATTTCATATCAAGTTACATGTTGACATTCTACTATAAATACGACTCTATTTGAATTTCGGAATAATTTTCAGAATTAAACAAACAGTACTTTATATTATAAAACTTGGCGAATGCCCTAACTGTTGCGGAAGCATGTGATCGGATACCATTTACAATTATGTCATCACAATTTGACGAGAAGGGACTAATACATTAGAATTGTGTCGTTCATGAACGGATCATCCACAAGGTCCGAGTCTTAACTGGCCACGATAGCATTATCAGTAAACAAAATTAGATTTTAAAACAGAAATATTATAATATGCTACCTGACTATCTAACCGTACCTTAAATTAAATACTCCGGAATAATTTCAAAATACTAATCGTTTTTGGTCTACTCGATCATTGTCGACAACAAGGGAACGTTTGACTTTTTAAAATTGTACAGCAATATGGGATACCCTGCTGACGGAAGTAAATGCTCAAAAAGATAATTATTACTTATCAAATTCTCATACATCTAAAGAATATCTGGGAATCAGCAAGGCAATGCGTACTACGACAATAAAGGCCTTGTTAGATCTTGCACCATTCTACCTTATGAAAGAACAGGCAATGGCTGCGATAGTGCGTTAAACAGAAATTAACCAGTGGAAGTTCAGAAGCAACACTGAGGGTCATGGCAAGATTATGTTCACATCTTAATAGAAAGAGACTCAGAGTATGCGTATAGATTTGTTCACGGAACATCTCCTCAGGAAACATCTAATCAACGTAGTAAATTACGACTTATGCAGAAAATTCGGTATTGTCGAGTAATTGACGGAACACGTACTCAGCGACTGTGCCTTTAGTGGTCACCAGAAAAAGGAATTTACAGGTTCTATTTCTAGAGCAACGTAACATTCAAAGCGTCTCTTGCAAGTTGCAGTAGACTAGCTAACTTCATTGAAGCAACAGGACTCTGTTAGAGTATTCTAATATCTCTGGTAAAACAATAATTTTAAAAGCGAAAGTGTGTGTGGCCTCATCTACCTCTCTCGTAAGATAACAACAGCTAAAACGGCAGCAGCGTAATCCAGAGAGGAGAAATTAGATAAACATCTTTCAGTACGATATAGAGTTGTAGGGGATATATATGTACCGCATTCATTAATATTAAATATGGTACTTGAAAATAAATGTCACGATGAAATACTCACATATTTATAAGGAGACATTCTGAATATAACTTAAGGATCTCAATTATTACAGGTGTTGTGTGTTCTGCCGCATCTAATTTTTCAACAGATGTATACAACATCTTAAAAACAATCATCATAAGCTACAATAGAAAATGCTACACTTTTACATTCCGAATCAAAATATTATAATTTAATCTTACTAGAAAAGTACAAAATACTTAAATCAAAATTGGGAAATCATTCTCTTTTTAACGAAAATACAATTTCTTTCGGAACACCATACTTTTTAAAAAAAGTAGTTAATTCTATATTTTGAGAAATAATAAAACTTAATATTTTCAACAAGCTAAACTTGATACGGTTTGTATCTACCTATTTCTGATTTCTTTATTATGTTTTCTAAATTTGTCTTGCAATGATTTATATCTACCACATAATCTCATTTTCTAAACGGTATCAGCGAACAACGAAATCGAGAAGAAGATTTATTAATTTCAATGAAGTAACAAAAAAGCATCTCCTAGGTTTAAATAGATACGTTAATTACAGTTGGATGCTTGTATCGGTGCTCGACGGTATAGAGTATCCAGAAGAGATGTAAAGTAGACAATTTAATAGGGATTTAGGTAAGCAAAATGCAATGTAGGCTGCGAACAGTTTATCATTTCGTGTTTATTTCTAAAGGAAATGTCGATTCTGTTGGGATGTATGGGTGTAAGTTATGACGAATACTTCTTAGACAGAAGTCATTACGTAACTACAGATGATTATTTTACAAAGCATTACGTTACTACGTTACATGTTTATGTCTCACTACTTTATTACTTATAAAATGAAGAGCATGATTGATTGCATAAACCTCAAATTACAAATTATATTTTGATTTTAAAACCAAGTGAAGAAATCGGCAAAGAGAGTGACTAAATCACACGCACTCCGGGTTCAAAATGAAAGGAGACAGTCCCAAAGTTTCCTTCAGAACTTTACGGGATGAATCAACTGCACTGGGACAACTGAGGACCTTGAGACAAGGGTCATAATGTTTCTACCTCAATTCACGCTAAACAAAAACTTTGATATTTCCTTAAAACTTCGTATGAGTTAGATGACTACCAGATCAAGTGAGTGTAAACATTGACGTAATAGACGAATCTGGTTGTGATGTTCTGAAGTACTAACTGATTTTAATTTCCAAAATTATTAATCACTTGAGAATAAAATACATGTTGCAATACTGACTTAGATTCTGATCCCACTTCTGATTTGTTAAGAGTTGTTAAATAATTACGAAGCGCGTCTAAGTTAGATTTTAATGACATAGACAAAATAAACTAGATTACCTACTTTTCCCGTATTTATGATGCCTACTGTTAGATCAAATATCAAGCATACCTGGAACCGATAACCTTGTCGTAAGGTTTAAGGAATTAGTTGGCGAGCTCAAGATCACGTTTAACTCTGGAAGCAAAGAAAACATAAGCAAACATGCTTAGTGAGGAGCAGTATTACGCTGGTGGAACACTTCCACCTCAGACTCTCACATCACACATCAATCTCCACATCATACCACATTCAAACATTCGTATCTCGTTGGCGACCTGGTTAGGGCCACTCCAGCCCCACGGCTGCTCGCTGCACCGTTGGCAATCTGACTAGGATTACTACAGCCCATAGCTGCTCGCTGTTCCGTTGGCGGCCAGTCACGGTCCACTACAGCCCAAAGCTGCTCGCTGTATCGTTGGCGGCCAACCACGGTCCGCGTAGCGTACCCATCGTCTCTACACTTATCACACTCTACACATCATAAGACACACACGGCTCAACTCACCAGGCCAGATCAACACGGATCTATTTCACATAACCATATACACTTTACTGATTTATGATCTGTTCTTCTCGAACACTACCATTAAACTGAAATCTAAGAGGCTAGCTAATGAGTTTTATTGTCTCAAGAGTTATCTAATTGTTTGTAGTACTCTTATTAAAATAACATCTCGTAACACAAGATTGAAATTAAATAAGAATTTGACAATGTACTTACAGAAATATAATAATTTTGGGCGAATTCAGCATGAGGTTTATGTGATACAACAACTCTACAGAAGCATGAAAACACGAAATTACTTGTTTGCGCTCACCATCCTGCTCTGACGCCACGCATGCGCAGTCTCAGCCGAGCACTGTAGTACGCTGCGCATGCGTCAGCGTGCATAAATAATAAAAATATAAACGTAAGTGATTACGTTCAATTATAATAATTAAATAAAATAATGAAATGTACGTACTATTATTATTGTATAAATGCGTAATATTAAAATTAATTTAAGAAATAAATTTATCTTAATTGAAAGTAGATTAAATATTTTAAATTTATGCATGCTTCAATCTTACAAATATCAAACAATATCAGAACAGAATATTATAATGTACTTACTAATAATATAAGAGAAACAATAGCGCCAAGTCGACGCCACGAAGCACAAAGCACAATAACAGAGTTTCTAACAGACACGCTCACTTTCTTGTCTAACGTTTGGTTTGATGCATGCGCAAATATTGATAGATATAAAGACGTAATATTTAAAAAGTTAACACTTTTTCATCAAAGTGCAATGGCATAGTTTAAAAAATAATAAACATGAATTTGTTATGCTATAATATTATAGCATAACAAAGTTTTAAGAATACTACGGAAGAATATTCTAGTCACATTGCTGGCATAAAAAAATTGAATATTCTAATGAAGATTATTTTAAGAATATTCATTTTATGTATTCTTAGAATATTCGTAAAAGAATATTCATTATATATTCAGGAAGAATATAAATATTCGTATATAGTCCATAGAATATTCCGATTATCCATATCCTTTGAGGATAATGAGAGAATATTCTTAGAATAAGTTGTGCTATCTGGGTTTTGGCTGACTGAACCTTGCCATTGGGAGAATCCAATAAAGATTATTATTATTATTGATTCTTCTTAACCAAAATAATATTAGCGTCCTTTTAAAAGGACGGTAAATAAGGTTCTGCATTATTGGCTTCAGCTTTTATGAACAAGATGTAACAAGTGTTTTTTTGATAGAAATACATGCATTATACTGGCACATGTCTTGTACATTGTGTCTAGTTTCAAGTTCGGTGGAATATTGTTTAAAAAGTCGTACTTTTTTGTTGCGTCTCATCTTAGACTTTGTCATGTATATAAATTAATTCAGTAATGTTTGTGGTAAGGTCATAAAGAAAGACAGTAACACATAATTTTGATTGAAATTTGAATGGAAATTTTATTTATTTACCTTACGTAGATACCTATCAACCTAAAAATTTCATGTTAAAACACAGTAATATTTTTAATTTTGTAACACTATTTCTTATTATGGATTTCGTAGTAAAAAAGTGAACATATTTTTTTAAAAATTGGCGTTAGAATTTAAATAAAAAGAATGTTGTGTAATATGCAGCATAGGTCGTTCCGTAGATACTGATCATCAGCGTTCCACTCTTCCGCTGACATGTTAGTACTTATCTATTATTTATATGAAGAAAACGTATAGTGTTAAGCTAGATTCATACCTCTCAATTATAAGTATATAAGTGCTAAATTAACCAACCAACACTTCCACAACATTCCAATTTCAAACGCTAGTTGGTTATTAGCTACTTCGATAGATCTGAATCTAGCTTTACTATGGTACAGTTTTGATAAATTAATAAGTAGTCAATGTTGGGTTGCACTGAGTTAAAAACGTTCTAATAGAGAATTATGAAAAATTATAAGGAAGGTTTTTGGAGAAGCAATCGATATAAGATAATCTATTTTTTTATTGATGAATTGTCACACAAGATCAAGAACACGTTGACAAGACATTAACAGTCAAGCAATATATAACAGTCAATTTAATAATTTGTTAGTAATACAAAACATCCCACTGGCACAATGCAAAGACCGAAAGTTATTTACAGAAACTAAAAGATATCTACACACTAGATTTAAGAACTAATTTAAGGAACTGAAAACCCAACAAATTTTGCTCAAAATGTGTCTTCGTTGAACGTATAGTCAAGAACAACTCGGTTTTGATTTTGAGATAACGAGTTGTTATTTTACAAACAGATTATCGCTGGCCAGATATTTAAAAGATCTATAATTAGATTCATCTTTGTATTTAGACATTTCATGTGCTATTTAATTAGTTATTAATTGGATTGTATAGTCCTATTGTGTTGTTAATGTAATCCTTGATTGGACGATTCATAGTTTTTCACATTTTTCTTACGATTGCATTACAAACTTCTTGCATAACTTAGTTGGCTGATGACTGGTGTGAGCTGACTTTTATCTACTTTTGACGAATTATTTCTGTAAAATAATTACCTAACTTGAAATTCTTTTAATTTTAACCACATTTGAACGTCTATTCTATGCTTACCTTTATTATGACAGTATGTTTATTTATTTCATTGGATGTTTTATATGTTTACTGGCTCTTATTTAATTGACTTCTGCTACCAAAATCTTCATTTTATTTAATATTCAGTCTAAAAATCAATCTTTTACCATTCTTATTATTTTATTAATCCTTAAAACCTTACTAAAAACCACTATCTCTCCTTCTCATCACAACTATTGATTTATTATACTTCAAATATTTGTAGTGTTTTGCCGTATTGTTCATGTTTCCAACATAATATAAATATTATAACAAGAATACATTGATTATTATCTCCAGTGTGAAATTAAAACGTGTTTTATTGAGTTTTGACAGTTCTAATGTGTCAGATATTTAGATTAATCGTACTGTGTATTACTGACTTTCCTATTCATTCGGAAAAGAACGAAGTGAAGATCGGGTGTCTTCGTTGTCGATGTAACGAAACTTCGTTGCAATGAGTAATCGAGGCAACGAAACGCTTCCGAGGAATAGCCTTCCCTCCCGTGCTGGGACACACAATATTTTTCGTAACGAGGGTTGTATATCAGGCAGGCAACATTGAGACCACCAGCCCTATGAATATTACAATTACGAACTGCCCGAACATGCAGTTCATTGTTCAGAAATAAAAGATTTATACGTATAATAATTTTTGAATTAAAAAAAATTTTGTTTGCATTTTTTGTTAGTTTTTGAATTTTTCTTCAATTTTTAATTTATAAAGTCTCGAAATCACCTTTCTTGCAAACGGGAGGAAAACAGTGTTTTCCTCCGGCCAGTAGCGGGAAGAAAACAGTATTTTCCTCCAGCCCGGGAACATTGAAATATGCGATATTCGGTGTATTGTTTAGAAACAAAAATGGACCAATACAAATAACAACCTGCATAGATAATTAGCCAATAGGGAGCGGGTGGAGCGTGGAGATTAACCCTTCCGTAATTAGCAATGTGTACCGTTAATTTTAAGCAGTGTTATATTTTGTTAGAAATTCAAAATTCTATTGTGCTTCCTAACAGTGCAGCAGACGTGAATATTGAGTGTGGTTTTTATTAAAGAATATTTTCAATTTTATTTGACTTGTGTTTGTGCAATATTTGAACAATTACATTATAGGTAAAAAAAAGTGAAATTCGCGCGTCTCGAAGTCGTAAACGCAATAAGGCTTCCAAACGTCAGAAACAACGATTTTCTTTATCTGAATTCAGTTATGTTCATGTTTTCTTGAACTTTTTTTGAAATAAAAGTAAAATAAATAATATTTTACCATCGATATGTGTAGTAGTTTTGAATAAAAATATCGAGTGATACTTACTTCAGCAAATTTAAATTGATTAAATCTTATTTGCATTCTACTATCAAAAAGGATAGGTTATATTCATATTGAAAACTATACGGTATCAAAAATTAATACAGATGAAGTTAAAAAAATTGCTTATATTATGAAAGCGCTAAATATTTTAATATTGTTCTGTATTAGTTTCAGAATTTTGTATTATACATATTCTGTTATATAAATAAACAATGTTTTTAAAGTAAAAATTGTAAAATAATATATTTCAGAAATATGAATAACACAAACAGCTGTGGTTATATTCTGATTCATTTCAAATTTGCCACGGTCCATGCCCGCCCATGCTGCATTACCGATCCGATGTGGTGGACATCTGTGTAAGAAAGGGATAACTATTTGTCGACAAATTTTGCTATTCAAGCCAAATATTTTACTTTATTTTTTGTCATCATTTTCTCAAAAACTAGTGCATCAGTCCAGATGAAATTTTACATTTGTGACACATTGTACATACTTTACTCGATGAAATAAAATTTAACTTGTTTTTTTATCCAGTTGTCAAAATACAAATTATAATTTCTTCGACAACAACATATAATGAATCAAAATATATTTATCGAGTAAACAAAAAAATATGTATATTATGGGGGTATATTGTTTGAAAGAAATGAGAAAATGATGACAAAAAAATGTCATTATTGCGTATACTTTCCGCCATACAGCAACGCACTCTTAACCAAAAATGTGAACTTAGACATACACTGTGACGTACTGCGGTGTAGAATGAATAGACGATCTAGATATAGCATTATTAGTATATTTGGAAAATGAAGATTCATCGGAAGACGAAAACCATCGTTTGGAATAGAGGTAGATGTTTAAAAATCGTGCTACGGAGGATGCATTTTTAATTTTAATGCACTGCAATGATAAAAAATCAATCTAAATTTCAACTGAACGTCGCATGGCTTGGTTTTACTCTATGCTGGAGTGAAGCTACTTGAAGCATATTTTCGGACGACTCGGGAAACTTCGTATGCTATCGACGTTAACCGAACAAGCATTTTCTTGGTCTCTCCGCTAACGGCTCCCTGGAAGGTTTTTCATTAAGTTGGTTGGGTAATTTAGTTCCTGCTTGCAGCTTCTCCGAAATTTCCGTCCAAATTCTTCATTCAAATAGTTTCACTGAACACTTGTTTTTTATAAATCTTTACCGCTACATGAGAAAAAACGTTTCATAACTGTTTGTCACCGCTATTTGACGTTCCGGTCACAATCAACGCTCTCTAGGAAACCAGGGCAATCTGGTTTATATAGACGTTTTAATGACGTCATCCATCGCTATATTACGGGCGATAGATAACGGCGCCGCTTTCTTAGGAAACCATAGCTTTAATTTATCATTATAAAATATTTAAAAATGTGAATTTATATTTAATTTTTTTTACTAACTATGAGGGCCTCTAGGCACGTGCCTATTGGATAATACGGCACTAAAGACAATAAATGACAGCTAACAGCACTAACTACTATAAAGTTATAGTTGATTTCTTAACTGAACGGAGCAATCTGAAGTTGGAATGCTAAAACTGATCATTTTTGATTGGCTGATGTAACGCCAGTTTTACATCACACAAACTTTGTAATGTAAGCAAACGGATGTTCTCCAGCTTGTCTCGTCAACTGTTGTCAGTGACTGTATCGAGTTTGTCCGCTGATAGGTAAAATTTAATTTTGCCGCCAAAAAAATCTAGTGATATTTTTCTCGTATTTACACAGTGTAAATACGGCTCAACGAGACAACTTCAGATTGCTCCTTTTAGTTAAGAAATCAACTATAGATCTGAAGGATTACTCACTAACAGGGGCGGATTTAGGATTTGTTGACGGGAGGGACCCAAAGATTTAATAAAATTGAAGGTTTCCCTGATTACCCCCTAATATACGGGCCTGAATTATTCACTTTGGTATACAGAATAATAGAAAATTATTTTTGTTTTATTTGTTCTTGATTTTAAAGCTTCAATTTAGAGCATGACACTAAGATTACGCTTTGTTTTTACTCAGTCAAATAATAAAAAAATCATTCAATTAATTTTAGGCGGATGGGTGGCTGTGCCCCCCCCCCCCTAAATTTGCTACTGCTTACTAACTTCATGACGAACATAGTAAATATCTCACTCTAATTCAGCAAGCATGCACATAGTCAACACTGCAAATCGTCCATTGCATAATAATCAAAATTAAAATGAGTACATTTGCAATGTATAGTAGGTGAGCGGTTTACCCCTAAAATTCGGCCTAAAACACGGGTGAGGTACTAACCTCATTGCTCCTGGATGAAACCAATTTTTATTGGTGTATTGGTGTGAGTAATGTATTTCCGTAACAATTTTTTGCCAAAGCGAGTGCACATTAATTTAATTTGTTATTAACAATTTAAATAAACAATGCTTGTAACTCGAGAAGTAAACATTTTTTCGAAAAACTTTTCGGACAAAACTTGTTGCATTTTTTATTCTGAACAACTTTGTAAGAAGGCATTTTTCACGAAAATTTGATATTTTTCAAGATATTTGCAAAAAACTTATTAGAATGCCTTTTCCGCAATTTCTACGGGAATATCGGCACTTATTCCTCTTTGGTCACGGACAAAACCATTTTCTATTAGTGTATTTATGTTATTGGTACATTCCCGTAACAATTTTTTACCAAAGCGACTGCACAATAATTTGTTATTAACAATTTAAATAAACAATTGCTCGTAACTCGAGAACTAAATATTTTTTCGAAAAACTTTTCGGACAGGTCATGGGTGGATGCTTGTAGAAAACCAACTATTTCGAAGGTCAAAATGCAATGGAGAAGTTACAGAAATACTTTTGTGGCTGCTCAGGTAAAAAACCTTGTACTACAGGGAGCTGTACGTGTGTTTCTTTATCATTGGAATGTTGTGAGGTTTGTAATTGTTCTGCGAATTGTAATTGAATGTAGAAATGATGTAGCTCTCATTAAGAAATAAAATTATTGTTAATTGAATTCAAAATGTTGAGAAATGTCCATCTATCGCCCGATCCAATCAAAAATCTAATTTTCATGCTTAAGATTTTGTCTTTCAATGAAATCAATCCATATAATAATGAATTTCGTGGGTCTGGAGCAACCAGGTAAGTCTGTTCGAAAATCCAGAATTAAAAAATAATATATAATATCGTTTTTTCTTACAAATAAAGCAACTTTTGTCAGAGGAGTTTTTCGAAAAAATGTTTAGTTCTCAAGTTACGAGCAATTGTTTATTTAAATTGTTAATAACAAATTATTGTGCAGTCGCTTTGGTAAAAAATTGTTACGGGAATGTACCAATAACATAAATATACTAATAGAAAATGGTTTTGTCCGTGACCGAAGAGGAATAAGTGCCGATATCCCCGTAGAAATTGCGGAAAAGCCATTCTAATAAGTTTTTTGCCAATATCTTGAAAAATATCGAGTTTTCGTGAAAAATGCCTTCTTACAAAGATGTTCAGAATAAAAAATGCAACAAGTTTTGTCCGAAAAGTTTTTCGAAAAAATTTTTACTTCTCGAGTTACAAGCAATTGTTTATTTAAATTGTTAATAACAAATTAATGTGCACTCGCTTTGGCAAAAAATTGTTACGGAAATACATTACACACACCAATAAAAATTGGTTTCATCCAGGAGCAATGAGGTTAGTACCCCCATGTTCTCAAATTAGGGGTGAACCGCTCACCTAGGGATAGGCAGTAGTCATAGATTTTATAGTCATAATACCACGATCTAAGAACTGGATTTTTGGCATGAGCTCTGGTATTGTGTACTACTTACTTAATTCCATATCTGTTTGTATAATATTACAAGGATTTTAAATTACTATTTTATTTTCAGGTGCTAAGATCTGCAGCATCGTATTTCACAGTGCTTAAATCAATGAAAGGAAAAAAATAAATATTACCTACTAACTCACTTTTTTAAGTAGATTAGAGTTAGAGATGTCATTTGTAACTTTTTCATTTCTTAATGTAGGTAATGTTTATAGGTTTAAATTGGCAATCGGGCATAGCGACAATAATTGGACATAACAGGAGCATTTTGACATACACTAACAAAGATAACAAAACCGTACTAGAGCCCCACAAACTCGGTTTTGGTCGCTATGCCCGATTGCCAGTATGTCTAAATATTGCTGTTGTGTTGGATTTCCGCTGAGTCAAATTGCCAGTATGTCTAAATGTTACTGTTGCGTTCGACTACCGCTGGGTCAAATTGCCAGTATGTCAAAATGCTCCTGCTATGTCCAATTGTCGCTATGCCCGATTGCCAGTATGTCTCAATATTGCTGTTGTGTTGGATTGCCGCTGAGTCAAATTGCCTCTGTGTCGAAATAAATTTGCAGTAGTCTCTCGACATACGTTATTACAAGTATGTAAGTGGTGGGGATGCGTTTTGGCACAGTGGCAATTTGGCATTGCGGCAATTGGACACAGCGGGTATTTGACATTGCGGTAATTTGGCGCAGTGGCGTGTTCCCGTTCGAAAACCGATCACGAGAATTCAGAGACAACCCAGGCAACAAGAACTTCACATCTCGTTTACCCAAGTATACGAGAATTAGTTCGAGAAACACCATAGAAGATTCCTTGCAATGAAAGTCATATTAATAAGTTTTTTTATTGTAAGTAAAAATACTTTTTAATGTAATAAACAGGGTACTCTCTAGCCAACTTCTAGTAATAAAGAGTACGAGCCTCGGCACAAGGCAATCATACAAATTTTTATTTAGTGTCAGACTCTGAAGGTGACACATTCATAAACACTGTTCAAGACTACAATTTTAACTAACCAAATCAACAGGACGTCTTTACAAGACATCAAAGCTTACGTAGATATGATCCCAGCATACGAAGGGGACGTAACGACTTTAAATAACTTCATACAAACCATGGATGACACGTATACCATTCTTAAAAAATTATTTGCATTTAATTAACGATTTAAAAAAAATAGTATTACAAAATAAATTCGCAAATTGGGACGAATTGAAAACCCACTTAAACAGCAATTTCTCAGACAAAACAACGGCTGAAACACTACTATGCGAATTATAAATCTAAATTTAACGCAAAAATTTATAATCAGCAACAGAAAAAATGCAATTATTCAAGAAAACCAAAAAGCTATCTTTAATAAATACACTCACCGGCACGGAAAACGGATCACTTATTTTTTTAAAGAAAAAAATGCTAATAACATTTATGTTGAGGACGAATGCCGGAATATTACTATTGCTATATGTCAACTAGATATTCTCTAAGTCGCTTCCATTACCAACTGTTACAAACATTAACAATTTACTTAAATATTTCATTTATATGCGCATCATACCGAAATCACGAAATTTATAAAATGCATAGTTGTTGATTATGCTGGTATTATTTCTTTTCATCATTTGTTTTATTGCTTATTTGTCATTTTGATGTGGTGTGATCCATGTTTTCAAAATGACACAGAATGCAGAAATTGTAGTTTCCATCGTCACTTTAATCGAAGACAAAAAAAGTCAACATTTCGTAGCTAAACGGTACAATGTATCACTAAGTAGTATTCAACGCGTTTATACACGTTTTCTGGCGACAGATTTGTACATCAGAAGACCTGGAATAGGCCTGAGAAAACACAAAAGCAACAGAAATGTTCGATTTTTTGTTTTGAAATCGCACTATAATTGTCGTGGAGGCCCATAAATCATTACTACAATTGCATACTGTAAATAATAGTGAACGTATTGTACGAAGAAGAGTAATAGAAGTAGATTTTCTGACACGATGGCCTGCCATGCGACCACACCTCCTCCAACATTACCGAGTAGCTCGCTTGTAATTTTTGGAAGGCGTGTAAATTGGGTTCAAGGTGATTTAGACTCGTGTTTTAGTCACTATCGAATCTTGATATTTTTTAATGTCACCATATGGATGTGTAAAACTGTGACGACCAATTGAGAAACTTGTGAATTCAGCAATACTGTAAGATTCCTGGGAGGATCAGTATGGTGTGAACTGGGATATCAGTGATTTTGAGGATAGATTTATTCCTTGTACCTATGGTACAAAAAAGTTATTCTGACCGACAATGTAGTCCCTTATGCATCATTTTAAGATGATAAATTTATCTTGATGCACGATAATGCGCGCCGCCATGCTGCTGCAATCTTGAACGGTTTCATAAATGTTGTTAACATCAATCGTATGAGGTATCCAGCGCGGAGTACAGATCTGAATCCAATATAATTTGGGTAGTATATGCTCGATATAAAGATTCGAAGTCTGTTAGAAGCATTTAATAATATCCCTCAAGATGGCATCAGGAACCTCATTTTGAGTAACTTTAAGTGCGAAAAATGTAAAAAACGGGTGAAAAACGGAGTTCAGTGTGTTGTTTGTGAAGGGAACTATCACAACAAATGTGGACATTATAGTGATATCTATGAAGATAGAAAATGGATCTGTGGAAATTGTGGTGATAAATCAACACCTAGTTCCTTACTGGAAATAAAATGCCAAATAATTGTAACAGCATATTTTCTGCTACAAGGTGAGTGTGCGGCTTATAAATCACTCTATAAAGAAATGGAACAAAAATGTTTAACGTTAATGAATAACCTTGATAATGTTAATCAAACGAGTGTCAAAAACAGCGTAAACGCAAACCAAAGTGTACAGAAAACAAGAATACATAAATCTGTACAAATAAAAGATTCTAAATCAGATGGTTGCTAACAGGTAGCACCTATTAACCAAAATCAAAATAAAACTAAACAAACTCAAGGTGAAATCAATAATTCTAACTTTGAGAATAACAATGATAAGAGAACCGGTGTCGATGCGTCTGTTTACAATTCTGATTTACATGACAACAAAAACAATAACAGAGGTTATTGACTCTGAATCAAAAGCAGCTGATTTTGAGATACCAAAAGATCATAAGAAAAAGTTTAAAAACACTCAATCTGTAGTAGGAAAAAATAATAACAATTCACTTAAAAAGCAAACCCACAAATAGGTTGGCTCCATGTGTACCGCTTATCTGAAGATACAACAAAAGAACAATTACTAAGCTATTTAAAGAAAGATAAACCAGATATAGAATTTCAATGCAATAAATTGCAGTCTAGAGGAAATTATGCCCCATTTCAAGTCGGATTCCCTATGTCCATCAAAGATGGATTCTTCAGAGAAAACAGTGAAATAATTAATCATTATTCCAATGTCTCTAATGAAATTGTTCGAGTGTTTTACGTGAACATACAGTTCTTAAGAAATAAAATATATTTGTAAATCAAGTGTTAAATAGCGATACAAACATAATTTGTTTAACTGAACACTGGCTTCGAAATAAACATGTTTTGTGTAAAAGTGGATCGAAGACTTTTGTGTTGAAATCCATTGTGAACTTTCAGTTATAAAAATTGTGAGCATGAACTGTATAATTCTAACTTTGATAGTGTCCTACATAAATTAAGCAGTACCAATAACGAGGAACCTAATAATAATAGCTGGTGATTTCAATGTGTACTTTCGTGAGAACAGTGTCTGCAAGACCAATTTATTAAACTTAATAAGATCTTATGGAATACATCAAACTATATTTGAATTTACTCGGGTAGTAGGCGACTCTAAAACTTGTATTGATAATGTTTTAACAAATTTAGACCCAACTACGTATAACACTGATCTGCTAAACCCTCATTTGTCAGATCACTTTGGTATCGTATTTACTACACAAATATGTAAAACAGAAACTTATAAAAATCCTAATACTTTTCATCAACCTGTTACAAGCAAGGGTTTAGAACAATTCATCAAAATGGTTAAAAACTTTAATTGGAATAGTATCTATTCATGTAATGATGCAAACATGTGCTACAATCTATTTCATAATGTAGGTAATATATGACTTCTTTCAAATATGCTTCCCCTACAAAAGAAAAAACTTTAAAGAAAAGAATAATAAATGGTTCACAGTATAGTTAAACTATATTAGAGAGACTCTTCATTTTATTTATGATTGTTTGAAGGTTTATCCCGAATTACAACATGTATAGATTAATTACAAAAAATTCTATAAAAATTAAATTAAAGAAGCTAAACTTAATCTAGTGCGTTCTGTTAGTTTAAAATTTTTCAAGGATAGTTCATATTTGGATACCAGCATGAAATTTTGCACAGACTATCTACACAATGACCTTTGTTAAAAACCGTCGAGACACAACTCATATCCCCCCAGGGGGGAAAGTAGGGGGGGAAACAGTCACCAGAAAACGGTTTTTTGCTTTATATTGAAAACTGTGCATTACATTAAAAAAAAATTGACAAAAAATGTTCCTCGTAAAATTATCTACGAGTATAACAAAATATTGTTACAGTTTTTTTGATAGGATGAGCCGTTAGACCAGTGATTCCCAAAGTGGTCCAGTTGGACCCCTAGAGATCCACGGGAGATTCGACGGGGTCTACGTAGGCGTGAAAAAAATTTGGGGGTTCACAAGTTGTAAGTGGGGGTCCTCGAAAATTTATCTGGTTTCGATAGTAAAGAACAAAAATGTTGGCTTGGCTTTACCTATCAATGTAGGCAGATAATACACTACTCAAAAAAATTAAGGGAGCAAAAAAAACCTGTAAAATTTATGGTTATCAATAGGTAATAGTTTATTTCTGTTATCTCCTATATTTTTGATACATAGACAGCAATTCATAGCTTATAGGTACTTGTGCGTTAATATGGTTTAATTTCACAATTAAACTCTTATATCTTACAATATAATCCTCGTCCTCTATATTTACGTCTGTATCCATTTTGTGTAATTTGGACAATTTTAAAGTTTTAAAACTAATTTTTTAAAATTTAATTATTAATGCAATATTAATAACCCTCTAAAATGGGATACAGCCCTAAAATAGGATTCTCCTGCAATTTATGTTCCTTCTTACATATATTTTAACAAAATAAATTCCATTAACCCTTTCATCAACAAATCCACCATGGGTATAATGCAAACATCCGCAAAAATCGATAAAATTTCGACATTTTTCCAATTATTTTGGGAAAAATCAATTTTACGGAGAAATTTCTAACATCCTCCTTGTACAGAAAAAAATTCTCTATCGAATGAGCCGTGTAACGCTGAAATAGGATGAAAAATAAAGATTTTACCATTCTTCACGCCCGCCATCTTTATGACGTCACCAAATCTGTCTGCATTAGAAAATGGAATGACACCATGGAAATTAATTATATATAGGTAGGTAGTTTGTGACCGAACAAAACCACTTCCGCATTTTTTGTACGAAACCTGCCACGGAATGCACTATGCTCCCGTACTAATATTTTTTCATAAGTAATATAATAAGAGCCATAAATTTATCGGTAAAATTTACGAATAGTTGTTGCGTAGAAACAGACAAACGAGTGTCAAAATTGACATATTTAAATCACGATAGCGAAGCTGGAGTGATTTAAGAGTCAATTTTGACATTTAATAAACAAAATGTAACCATGGTTACTCTACTGTGGTTTTATCAAATTTTATCGCTGAAAAACTGTCCGAATCGAAAAAGTTATGCATTCTTATTGGCCAGAAATGACGTATGTAAAATAATCAATATAAAAATATTATTATTGGTCTAACGGCTCATCCTATCAAAAAAACTGTAACAATATTTTGTTACTTATAGTCGTAGATAATTTTACGACGAACATTTTTTGTCCATTTTCTTTTTTAATATAATGCACAGTTTTCAATATATTAAAGCAAAAAACCGTTTTCTGGTGACTGTTTCCCCCCTGGGGGATATGAGTTGTGTCTCGACGGTTTTTGACAAAGGTCATTGTGTAGATAGTCTGTGCAAAATTTCATGCTGGTATCCAAATAGATTCCCGGAAATTTCATCGCGGGAAAATTCTTCGCGGAAAGTTCATCGCGGAAAGTTAATCGCAGGAAAATTCATCGCGGGGAAAATTCATCGCGAGGTAAATTAATCGCAGGAAAGTTCATCGCGGGAAAGTTCATCGCGGGGTAAATTCATCGCGAGGTAAATTCATCCCGGGCAAGTTCATTGCGGGAAAGTTCATCGCGGGGAAATTTCATCGCGAGGTAAATTAATCGCGGGAAAGTTAATCGCGGACAAGTTCATCGCGTAGAAAATTCATCGTGAGGTAAATTAATCGCGGGAAAGATCATCGCGAAATAAATTCATCGCGAGGTAACTTAATTACGTAAAAGTTCATCGCGATGATAATTAATCGCCAAAAAATTAATTTCAGACATATTCATGATCTGTAAATTCTTCTTTGCAGACAAATAAATCACAATGTTGCGTGTTATTAACAACAGTTGCAGAAGCGCACATTTGAAAAGCACGATGGCTTTAGGGATTGTAGGTACGACAGTTTTTCTACAATATTTTTTGAATTTTTTAAAACTAGAAAATATTTCTGCCTAACATTTTTCTGAACTTAACCCCATCATACTCGAAGAGTATTTTTAACAAGATTTTTTGAATTTTTTAAAACTAGAAAATATTCTTGTCTAACATCATACTCGAGGAGTATTTTTAACAAGTTTTTTGAATTTTTCAAAACTAGAAAATATTCTTGCCTAACATTTTTCTGAACATAACCCCAACATACTCGAAGAGTAGGTATTTTTAACAAGATTTTTTGAATTTGTTAAAACTAGAAAATATTCTTGCCTAACATTTTTCTGAACTTAACCCCATCATACTCGAAGAGTAAATGCCACACCACCGAAAACCACAGCGTATAAAAACCATACCGCATAATAACCACACGTCCGAAAAACCACAGCGTATAAAAGTTCCCCCACCACAATGTCCAGCTACCCATATACCAATTTTCACACTTCGATTTGTACCCAAACTAATCAATACTAACAAAACCCTAATTGAGTCCAACAGATCTCCGTTTTTTAAAAATAAACTAATCAATACTAAAAAAACCCTAATTGAGTCCAACAGAACTCCGTTTTTTTTAAATATACTAATCAATACTAACAAAACCCTAATTGAGTCCAACAGAACTTCGTTTTTTTTAAAAATAAACTAATCAATACTAACAAAACCCTAATTGAGTTCAACAGAACTCCGTTTTTTTTGACATAAACTAATTGAGTCCAACAGAACTTAAGTTAAGTAAGAAGTTAAGTAGGAGTAAATTATACGCTGTGGACATTGTGGTGGGGGAACTTTTATACGCTGTGGTTTTTCGGACGTGTGGTTATTAGGAGGTATGGTTTTTATACGCTGTGGTTTTCGGTGGTGAGGTATTATAGAAATTGTAAGCCAAAGAACACCTGCAAACGTTAGAATTTTATGAACTTTCTTCAAGTGCAGTTTGTAAGGGAAAATATTAAATTTCATATTATAAAATAATTCGTGATCAATAAGGATTAACATAACACAACATACCATTCAACATTACTACAATAAATATGTTCGCGATGAATTTTCTCCGCGATGAACTTTCTCGCGATTAATTTACCTTGCGATGAATTTTCCCCGCGATGAATTTTCCCCGCGATGAACATTCCCGCGATGAACTTTCTCGCGATTAATTTACCTCGCGATGAATTTTCCCCGCGATGAACTTTCCCGCGATTAACTTGCCCGCGATGAATTTACCTCGCGATGAATTTACCCCGCGATGAACTTTCCTGCGATTAATTTACCTCGCGATGAATTTTCCCCGCGATGAATTTTCCTGCGATTAACTTTCCGCGATGAACTTTCCGCGATGAATTTTCCTGCGATGAATTGTCTGGACACAATCCAACTATGAACTATCAAATGACTAATAGAACGCACTAATCACAACAAAAAGATCATTGTTAATTTATTCTGATAACAGCAGTCATAACTTAAATATGAAAAACAATATAACATACAATGAATTTAACAATTACTTTGCTAACGTAGCACAGGAAACTACACAAAGTATTTCTGTATCAGCTGAATCGGCTGAAGAATACATCCAAAAAATTCCAATGAATAATTATAATTCATTTTACCTGGAACCAACCACTGAAAGGGAGATAGAAACTATTATAAATAATCTGAAAAATAATAACAGTAAAGACATTTACAATTTCAATGTACGCGTAATAAAAGAAATTAAACATGTCATGTTTTCCTATTTGTTATATAATAAATCGCAGTTTTTGTACTGGTGTTTTCCCCGACTTACTAAAGATTGCTAAAATCATTCCAATTTATAAATAAGGTGATAGTGCTGATACAGGAAATTACAGACCTATCTCACTTCTTCCTATATCAAAAATTTTTGAAAAAATTATTTTGAAAATAATAATATTATATCAGACTGTCAATATGGTTTTAGATGTAAAAAAATAACCAATGATGCTTTGTTACAAACAATGTTAAAAATACATAACACAGTGGATCAGGGTAGTTCAATCACTGCCACTTTCTGCGACCTATCGAAAACGTTCGATTCACACGAAATATTATTATATAAATTAACTACGGAATAAGAGGTTTGCCATTAGAACTAATTCAATCATACTTAGCAGATAGATGTCAGATTGTGTATGTAAGTGGAGTCTTTTCAGATTTAATAAAAACTAATGTAGGAGTGCCACAAGGATCAATACATATAATAATATGTTAGACACTAAATAAAACTCTCTTAGCTTAAATTTAATATCTATAATTTCATTACCACAAGTTACACTTTTGTAATTTAACAATAACATAACATAACAATCCTTTTCTTCTCGCGACTGCTTGGTTGCCAACCATCTTACTTCAACGTTCAACAACCACACTCGCACCTCGGTTTTGGCGCTCGTCGGGTCCTCTCTCGCCGCATCAGGTAGCTACTTGGCGCGGGGAGTTCAACTTGGCTAACAAATATAATAATAATTTACATAAATGACTTACCAAATAATATGCCTAATATAAGTACAGTATTGTTTGCTGATGATACCACTTTTCTAAAAGATTGTATTGATTTGAATGATGCTAGTGGCCAATTTAACCAAACTTTAAACTGCGCGGAAAAATGTTTCTCAGCAAATAAACTGAAACTTAATAAAGATAAAACACAGAAAATGTTAATTACAAACAGAAATGTAGATATGTCTGAAACAGTGCCTCATGTTAAATTTCTAGGACTATTAATTAGTAAAGATTTGAATTGGGTATGCCAACTTGATAAAATATGTAACAAACTGGCCTCGTGTATTTTTGCATTACGAAAACTAGCCCCAGTGGCACCTGAAGATGCTCTTTTAACAGCTTATTTCGCAATATTTCATAGTCATCTTACATATGGAATCTTAATCTTGTACCATAAGTGTCTTCAGGTTGCAAAAGAAAGCAGTGCGAATTATTGCAAGAACAATCCCCAGAACACATTGTAAGCCATTATTTAAAAAATTACGAAACAAGAATAAAAACAATATTGTAACTAAATTTATTAGATTAAATAAATGTAAAAACAGTGTTGAGTACTGGAGACCAATATTATTTAATAAACTTAATAAAGAGTTAAAAAGTATTGCAATTAATGAATTTAAATCTAAAATTAAACAAATTTTATTACTACACTGTTTTTACAGTATTGCAGAATTGCACATGTATCTATACTTGTATTTTATATCTATTGTACTTGACTTTGGTATACATTTTGTACTGTTCTGAACCATAATAAACATTATTATTATTGTTAGCATATATACTAATATATACCTATTATTTAATCCACTCTTCCGATAATTGTTATTAGGATTATTCTCGTTGCTCCTGTAATGTATTTTATCGATAATAAGTTGTCAGGATAAATATACT
This sequence comes from Agonum fuliginosum, assembly GCA_947534325.1. Taxonomy (NCBI): domain Eukaryota; kingdom Metazoa; phylum Arthropoda; class Insecta; order Coleoptera; family Carabidae; genus Agonum; species Agonum fuliginosum. The sequence goes on along the minus strand of OX384037.1, from coordinate 16,587,761 downwards.
AATAAAACACAGGAATATAGGCTATGTACATGTACACGTATCAATTTATTTACAGTCTTATTTACAAACTCCTTCTTCTACGTTAATTGAAAATAAACTTCCTTCCTACAGGACTCCAAGAAATACACTAACTTAAAAATTATCAAACAAACACACTTGCCCTTTCACACTCCTTACTTCTCGATACCACTCATGCCTATATCTCTAACATACGGTCAGCATCACCTCACACCAACCCTTGTCACACTTCGCATCACGTAATTTATTATACTTAAAACTAACATGACCCAAACAATTGAGATTTTCCTAAAACTAATAAAATCCCTAACATAAACCAAACACAAACACTACATTATCACACTACACTTAAAATGTCTGAGGCATTAATTATTTTTAAGGGCGAGTCTGAAATATTGCCACAATTCGGCTATCCTGATATTATTGATGCCCTCGTCAATTTATAGCCTTTATTCACCTTTTGTGGTACTACTTTAACACACTACTATCTTTATAAAGCCTAATACTTTGCTGCTCACCATTTATGTCTAATATCAACGCTGATACTAAGTATCGGTCACTATTCCGAAAACCTCCACCTTTATACAAATTACATGTTTCACCATTTTCTAAATTACATACTATATTTTTACTTATTGCGTCTGCTACGCGATTACTTTCTGCCTTGTGATATTCTATGTAATCAAATAATTTTACAAACTGTAATGTATTGACATTTAGTTTTACTAAAGTTGGCAACACTACCTGTATGTAGATAAAGAAGAGATTGTGTTTGATAATAAAGAAATACTCTCGTTCTAGAGAAGGTTACAATTTATATGTAGTAAATAAAGTGGTTTAATAAATAAAATAAATCTGATACTTGTTTTATTTGAAAACATCTCAAATGGCGACGAGGATAAAACTATAATAGTGATATAGTGAACAAGGTTCATAATATTATAAGCAAACAAGAATTAAATCAGAAAAACTAAAAACGTGTCTGCAAAAACGAAGCTAAATATTGGCGACCATTGGAAACATAGAACAGTTTGATGTAAAATCAGGTTAATGGGACTTATGGATAGAAAGATTAGAGCAATATTTCATTGCTAATGATATAGAAGATAAGAAAGCAGTGTAGTATTCCCGGAGGTATAATTCTATATGGTTTAACTACAATAATTAACAATATACTTTTCTATACTCCATTTATTTACTACCACTTCTACACTTTACTCTCGACTCCCTCACATCAGTAATACCAACTTGTTAGTCTTAAAATATACTACATTCCTTCCTTTTTTTTAAACAAAATAAAACATTTCGCATTTTACATAAAAAATCTAATTATTAATACATTTCAAAATTATTTTATTTCAAAATCTTTTAAATATCCCGGAAGTTTTCGATTCCTACCCGACTTCCTGATCGGCATTTGTTGACTACCCTCTCCTGGTTCCTCTTCAGAATCTGATGAAACCGATATTATGTCATCTTTTTCTACCTTGGTTGGCTTCCTTGGTGAAATCTCTTCTTCCCGTGGTCTATACTTCGTTATCATAGAGGAATTCCGTCGCAAAAGTTTTCCTTCTTCGGATGTTAATTCAACGGAACTGCCTATTTTTTTCTTTACTTCATAAAGTTCAGGTTTATAATTCGTACTTAGTTTATTTATCTTCTTTTGCTTAAGCAATACTTGGTCTCCTTCGGCTACTTTACTTTCTTCTGTATTCCTTCTCATATTTGAATATTCCCGTCCTTTTTCTTTTTTCTCTCTATCTCTGTCTCTTATTTCTTCATCATCTAATTTATGAAGTTCGATGCTAGGTAACTTCATGTTTATTTTACGTTTGAAGAACAATTCGGCTGGTGGAATTCCAGTTGTCGTGTGCGGTGTATTATGGTACATGCACAAATATGTGGTTAAATCCGATTTCCAATCTTTCCCAATAGCATTCGCTATTCTAATTCTTTTAAGCAATGACTGGTTTTGTCGCTCCACTTCTCCATTTGCTTGCGGCCATAATGGTGTTACTCTATGAAGTTTCACACCATATTCTTCCATAAATTGATCCATATCCTTGCTTATAAACTGAGGTCCATTGTCTGAATGTATCATAGTTGGACATCCATATCTAGCAAAACATTCTTCAAGGAAATTTATCGTATCAGCTGCCGTAATTGTTTTCATTATTTTAATTTCCATATATCGACTATAATAATCAACAAGCACACAAATATACTCGCCTGTAGGGAACGGTCCTAGGAAATCTATCGCTAAATGTTCCCACGGTTTCTCTGGAAGTCTCGTTCTTTGTATAGGTTCTTGTAGTGCTGATCTTTGCACAAGTTGACAACCATAGCAGGTTTTGCAATATTGCTCAGCCTGTTTATTTATTCCTGGCCACCATACCTTCGTTCTCAATCTTCCTTTCATTGCACAGATTCCTGGGTGTCCTTCATGACTTATTTCTAAAACTCGTTTCTGTAGTGTTTTGGGTATTACAATTCTATCGCCTCTGAGAATTAAATATCCAACTGAGCACAATTCTTCTTTTATTAGTTCGTAGGCTTTAAGATCTTTACTAAATTTCCCAGTTTTGAGACTTCTTCTTACTTCTGCTACAACTTCATCTTCAGCTGAAACTTCTTCAATTTCTCGTGTTGTCATCGCTCGCGGTGTTGAATGTCGTGCAACCCATTGAACATAATCTTCACGTTGTTCAATTATACGTTGTACTTTGAGCAATCTGGATAACGGATCTGCAATATTATCTTTTCCTTTTATATAAACGACTTCATATTTAAAAGCTTGCAATCTTAATACCCATCTTTCAATTCTTGCGCTAGGTTTTGATCTAGGTGAATAAATGTATTCTTATGGTTTGTGATCAGTGTACAGCTTAAATTCGCTGCCAATAAGATACATTTCGAATCGTTCGCAAGCCCAAACTATTCCCAGAGCTTCCTTCTCTGTTTGCGAATATCTGCACTCTACATCTGTTAGACTACGACTTGCATAGGAAATTACTCTCGGTTTACCGTTGTGTATTTGCATTAAAACTGCTCCGAGGCCTATTGGACTCGCATCTGTCCATACTATTGTTGTAGCTCCTCTTCTGTAAAATGCTAAGACATCAGGGTGAATCAACGCTTCTTTGAGCTTTTTAAACGCTTCTTCTTCTTTTTCTCCCCAGGAAAATTCTTCGTTCTTCCTTATTAATCGGCGTAAAGGTTCATTAATTGTTGACAAATTTGGTATGAATCTTGCACTAAAATTTACAAGACCCAGAAAACTTTGTACCTCTGCTGCATTTCTTGGAGTTCGAAATTCCAATACGGTTTTCTTGTTGTCTTCAGATGGTTTAATTCCTTGGTCTGATAGTTCATGTCCCAGAAATTTAATACTTCGTTCACTGAAAATACACTTTTCTGTGTTTAACATCAAACCCTTGATTTGTAGTGTTTTAAGTACTTCTTCTAGTCGGGCATCATGCTCTTCTTGGTCTTTTCCAAACACTATTATGTCGTCTAGGAAATTTACCACGCCTTGACAACTCATCAAAATTTGTTGAAGGGTTTTCTGAAACAACTCGGGTGCGCAATTTATACCGAACATTAATCTTTGGTATCTATACGTACCCATATGTGTACAAAATGTAGTGATCTTCCTCGATTCTTTTTCCAATTCAATCTGGTGATATGCCCACTTTATGTCTAATTTAGTGAAGATAGAAGCACAATCTAACTCCTGTAAAATTTCTTCCACTGTAGGTAATTGGAACCGTTCACGTGCGATAGCTTGATTTGCCATTCTCATATCCACACAAATTCGCAATTCTCCACTTTTTTTCGGTACAACAACTATGTTTGACAACCATTCGGATGGCTCATTTACTGGCTCAATTACATTAAGTTTTATAAGCCTATTTATTTCAGTTTCAAGTTTATTTCGCAAATTATACGGAATACGGCGCATACTTTGCACAACTGGTTTAACTTTTCCGTCTATTGGTATTTTTAACTCGAAATTTTTAAGTTTACCCAATTTCTCATCAGAGTTTACAAACACTTGTGGGTATTGTTTTACCCAGTCTACAGTGTTCACCGAATTTACGCACTTTCCGATTTTAAGCACATCCAGTTTTATTGCATCGGCACAGCCTAAAATTGTTTTAGCTTTTTCCCGAATCACTATGAATTCACAGTTTTTTACTTCCGTTTTATTCAACCGGTTTGAAACATCTGCATAAAAAACTCCCAACACAGTCAGTGGTTTATTATAGCCATAACCGCGAATAATTCTTGTTTCTTTACGCGAAACACACTTTATTTTATTTGCTTTAAACGAATTCCATGTCTCCTCATCAACAACATTACACGTAGCCCCAGAGTCAATGATTACCTTTGTCCAAATACCACCTATTTTAATATCTAGTGTATTATTCTGGCTACTTTCGTTTGTTAGACTAAACACATATTCATTGTCAATTCCTTGTCCTTCACTAGTATTTCTGTCTACTGCGTACACCTTTTTACTTCCTTTTCCACCTTTCTCACTGTCTTTATCTAAATTTAACTTTGTGCGGCATTTATTTTTAAAATGCCCGGATTTGTTGCACTTTGCTGATCGTGCTGGACAATCCTTGTTGTTAGCAAAATGTCCTTTGTTCCCACACCGATAGCATTCTCCAGTTTTCTGATCTTTTGTGCTTTTCCTCGTCTCCGATTGTATTTTAACTCGGTTAACTTCACAATTTTCCATCTTCTTAGCCTGTTGCTCTGCTGATTCCCAAATTCTGGCAATATCTAATACTTTTTTCAAAGTAAGTTTAGATCCTTTCTCCAAAAATTTTCTTCTAAGCGTACTTGAGACACATTTTTCAACAATTTGATCCCTGATTTGATCATCTTCTGTTGCATCAAATTCACATAATTTTGCTTGTGTACGTAACCTGGTAGTGTACTGGTCCATAGTTTCTTCACTCTTCTGTTCCATGTTACGGAAGATATGTCTTTCATATGGAATATTTATCTCCTGCATAAAATAAGAATTCAGTTTTTTAACTGCCTTCTCGTACTCGTTTGGTGTAGTTCCTTCGGCCACAGGTTGTTCCTCTAGTGTATCGAAAATATCTATCACCTCTTCTCCTGCTGAAAACAATAAGAGTGCTTTCTTCTGGTTAGCGTCACTTACACCTTTTGCAATTAAAAACATTTCAAATGTACGGAACCATCTCCGCCATCTTTGTGATAAGCTACTCGGATCGCCGGTGACATCAAATGGATTTACTCTTCCTATTTCAAGTGAATTCGCCATTTTCCTGCGAGCTTTCCTTCTCACTTTTCCTCGTCGCCACTTTGTAGTATTCCCGGAGGTATAATTCTATATGGTTTAACTACAATAATTAACAATATACTTTTCTATACTCCATTTATTTACTACCACTTCTACACTTTACTCTCGACTCCCTCACATCAGTAATACCAACTTGTTAGTCTTAAAATATACTACAAGCAGCAGTATTATTATCGTTCATTGCATTAGTCAAGGACTTATGCACGCCGTCGAAACCAGCACTAAAGACGTATGATCAATTAAAGAAGCTAATGTCTGATCATCTTCAACCAAAACCAAATAAAATTACTGAACGTTATAAATTTAAAAATAGAAAACAAGAAAAGTTCGAAACAATAGCTCAGTTCATAACCTCACTGAAGAAATTATCTGTATATTGCGAGTTTGGCATAAATCTAGAGTCTAGTCTATGCGACCAAATAGTGTGGGTGTGAAAAATCAGCAAATCAAAAAGAAGTTGTTAAGTGAAGCAGATTTAACATACCAAAAGGCAACTGATGTCGCGTTAGCGATGGAAGCAGCAATGCAAGATGTGTCTGAACTATCAACTAAAGGTTCCAGCTCTATGAACTACTTCAATGTGAAAGACAAGAAGAAAACAAACCAAGGACAACTACCATTTCAAGGAAGGGGACGAGGTTCCAGAGGCAGAGGAAGAGGTCAGGCCTTTCCAAGGAGGTCGAGGAAGTAATCCTTGGCAAAATAGATGTTCGCAACAACCAGCCCAGGGTGGAGGAGTAAATAAACAAGTGCCCAATAGTCAGGCAAGTCAGGCGACACCCAGAGGTAATGTAGAATGCTTTGCTTGTGGTGGATCTCATTTTATAAAAAATTGTAATGTCAGAGACTCCTTAAAATGTAATAGTTGTGGTAAAAGAGGTGCTACTGTGAAGTGTAGATCAAAAGGTCATTATTATGTACAATCTAACAATGAAACTCCAGTTGACAACAACACAGATAACTATGATGATAACTTGGACATTATAGATGATGATTATGGAATTTTTATGTTATTTTAATCGGATAATATTAATAATTTAAATTATGGAACTAAAGTTAGTGAAAATGCATATCTTGATCCAGTTTACATAACCTTACATATTGAAAATGTAGAAACTAGATTCGAAGTAGACTCTGGTGCCAATGTCTCAGCAATATCATTAGATTTTTATAATGAAAACTTTAAACATATTAATTACAAAAATTCTGCAGTAAGTTTCAAAAGTTATAATAAAAAGGCAATTCAGCCTGTTGGTTATATTCAAGTAAATGTAAAATACAAAAATGTTTATAAAAACTTAAATTTATTCATTATCCCTGAAGGGAGACCACCTCTAATGGGTAGACATTGGTGAAGTCAATTTAATATTTTAGATAAATTTAAATCATTAATTGACAATCCTAAACAAAATATGTTTAAAACTGATGTAAATAAACTAGATCAAGAGGTAGAAAACTTGTGTAAAAAATATAAAGAGGTATTTAGCAATAAGATAGGATTATATAATAAGGAAAAAATTAAATTAGAATTTTACGACCATTCTAAAGTCAATCTAATATTCTTTAAGCCTAGACCTTTAGCATTTGCGCTAAAAAGTAAAGTCGATTTAGAGTTAGATAAATTACTGCATGAACATATTTTGGAAGAAGTACAATATGCACAATGGGGTACACCTATACTGCCCTCCTTAGGAAGAATGTCCTATCTGCAAATTTTGAGATTTTTGTAATCTGCATAAATTATTACAAATATACCAAACTAGAATGTACAGCTGCCCTAACAAAAGGTAGAATTAATTTCCATGGTTATTATATTTATATAAAGCAATTTTAATAGTAAAAATCCGCATAGATGTTTCCATACAAATTTTTATATAAAATAATAGCTAAAACAAAATTTTTGCAGATAGGACATTTTTCCTAAGGACGGCAGTATAGTACCAATAATTAAGAGCGATGGATCCGTAAGAATATGTGATGATTATAAAACAACCTTGAATCCATTTTTGAAAGACGATAATTATCCTATTCCTAGACCCGAAGAATTGTTCACTACCTTCTGTGGTGGGGAAAAATTTTTCAAACTAGATTTGAGTAGTGCTTATCAACAATTAGAATTGGATGATGAATCGAAAACGTTGACAACTATATCAATTCATCGCGGTGTATTCAGATATAATAGGTTACCATTTGGTGTCAAACCAGCTGCAAATAAATTTCAAAAAATAATGATAAAATTGTTAGGAGGAATAAATAATGTTGGAATATTTTTTGACGACATAGCTATAACTGGTAAAACTGACGAAGAACATTTAGCTACTTTAGAATTGGTACTGAAAAGACTCAAAGATGCGGGATTAACTTTGAGAAAAGAAAAATTCACATTTTTTGCTAATAGTATCACTTATCTTGGTCATAAGATTAACAAAGAGGGTTTGCATATGACAAATGAAAAAGTAAAAGCTATTTCTGAAGCTCCAGCACCCACCAATACAACACAGCTAAAAGCATTTTTAGGTGCCGTAAATTATTATTAAAATTTTTTGCCGAATTTAGCAATGTTTTGCATCCGTTATATATTCGCTCATTTGCTGCAATAATGACATAACTCAAAAATATTAACTTTTCAGTTATTTGTGAAAAATAAACAAGCTCTGGTTGTTCTATTTTCTGGTAAAACGACACATCTGAGCTTTGGGAACTGGCCGTAAGATGGCATTAAGTGTCACTATTGTGTGTTAATATTTCGTTCTTACTTTCTTTGCAACATCGTACCATCTCAGTTGCTGATTGACATTTGAGGGAGAAGTACGTACCCTGTTTAGCCAAAAGTGACATATTTTGTGTTGTGACGATCTTGCGAAAAAAGGTTAGTTCTATTTCTATTTTATTCTTAACTGTAATAACGTATTATTTTTAATTGTGACTATCTTGATGAAATATCCTCTACGATCTATGACAGATTTATTTTTAGAAATGACGTTCTTGCTGCAAACCTTTTGTCTGCGTTTTGTATTTTTTCTACTTAAAACGTTATTACAAAAAATAATTTGTGTATTCCAATTTAGTGATATCGACTTAAATTTGATTATGACCTTCTTACTTCGAATGTTTTCTTAAAACTTAAGACTAGTCTAGTATTATTTTCTTTTTTGTCATTTTTGTTGTAGAAATGTTTGTTTTCCAATGTGACTTTTTACTACTATAATGTCAATGCTATTAATTATAATTTAATATATCTTATATCTAAGAAAAATAATGCAAGTAATCAGGATCTTACCTCCAAATTCATATAATAATTTAATTTAGGATAAACATTTTAATTTCAGAGCTTATGTTCTTCGTAGCTATTTTTATGTTCTCGTTTTTGAAAACCTTTATAACTCGTTCGGTTAGTCCTCTGATATAGGGTAGTGAAGCATATTTTGTTTCTGGAGGTGTCTCTTCTGTGACTGTTGTGTGCGGCTTCGTCTGAGATCTGCTCTCGCAGCTGAAGATTAATTTTTTAACCATTGCTGGTGGATATGCGTTTGCTATAAGGTTATTGTATAGTAATTTCATATTTTTATTGTGATATAGCGGGTGTGCTATCCTCAATATTCTTTGTTTCATTCCTAAGATGAAATTTATCTTCATTTTTAAAGGTTGTTCGCTGTTGTAGTTCATATGACGACCTGAGTAAGTTGGTTTTCTATAATAGTCGAGGGTGATAATATTGTCTTGTGATCTTCTAAGCAACGTGTCCAGGAAAGGAACACTTCTATCTTTCTCTTTTTCAACAGTGAATTGTAAGTTTTCGTTATAGTTGTTAAAAGTTTTTAATGTATATTCGATTTTTGTTTCAGGCACTGCAAGTACAAGATCGTCCATTTTAACGTCAGCGATGGACTCTGAAAATGAATACGTAGTGAAAGACTCTTTTCATTTTGCGAAATTTATGAATAATTTTACCTTACCTACGGGATACGTTTTAATCAGCCTTGATGTTATAAAGTTATTTACAAATGTCCCTCTCAAGCTAGTCATTGAAGATATAAACGATAACTGGGATACCATAAATGAACTATGTAACATGACTAAAGAAGGTTTCATTGAATGCATTGAACTAATTTTCCAATGTAACTATTGCGTGTTCGATGGAAAATTTTATAAACAAGTATTCGGCTTGAGCATGGGGTCATCTTTAAGCCCTGTATTAGCGAACAGAGTTATGGACAACTTAGTGAAGACATGCGTATCAAAGTTAGATTTTGAATTACCCTTCCTGGAACGATTTGTGGACGATCTTGTACTTGCAGTGCCTGAAACAAAAATCGAATATACATTAAAAACTTTTAACTATAACGAAAACTTAAAATTCACTGTTGAAAAAGAGAAAGATAGAAGTGTTCCTTTCCTGGACACGTTGCTTAGAAGATCACAAGACAATATTATCACCCTCGACTATTATAGAAAACCAACTTACTCAGATCGTCATATGAACTACAACAGCGAACAACCTTTAAAAATGAAGATAAATTTCATTTTAGGAATGAAACAAAGAATATTGAGGATAGCACACCCGCTATATCACAATAAAAATATAAAATTACTATACAAAAACCTTATAGCAAACGCATATCCGCCAGCAATGGTTAAAAAATTAATCTTCAGCTGCGAGAGCAGATCTCAGACGAAGCCGCACACAACAGTCACAGAAGAGACACCTCCGGAAACAAAATATGCTTCACTACCCTATATCAGAGGACTAACCGAAAGAGTTATAAAGGTTTTCAAAAACGAGAACATAAAAACAGTGAGATCATACTTCACGAATACTAAACAAAAATTAGATCCTCTTCAGAGAAGTAATGTAGTATACAAAATACAATGTGCTAATTGTGAGAAATGCTACATCGGAGAAACTTGTCAGACATTAAAACAACGACTAACACAGCATAAAAGCGATATAAAAATAACGGGAAATCATGTGCTATGGCTGAACATTGTAGAAGGTTGAAACATAATTTTGAACCTGAAAAAGTGGAAATAATTTACAGTGAATCGAATAAACACAAAAGAAAATTAATTGAAATGTTTCACATAAAACGTAATGACCATTTAATGAACAATAAAACAGATATACAAAATTTAAGTAACATCTATAACAATCTTCTAAAAAAACATTAATGAACAACACATTTTAGAAGTTTCCTAGGTTCTTTTGTTTTGGGTTTTGACAGCTTGTACATACGTCAAACAGTTTCACACATTTCCACCAGAGTCTGTATCTGTTCGCGCGGATTTCAATCAGACTGCCAAATGTTCATCAGTGGCAGCCATATTTATTGGACAACAGTTGACTTTTGCTTTAATTGTTTTTCACAGGTCCTGAAAGATTTTAACACCTGTTATGTGTATCAAAATTAACGAGAGTATACGTACCATACTGTATTTATGTATATGTTTTTTATTATTGTGACATTACTTTTCTGTAAGTAATTTATATTTTTTCATACTACAGTTTTACATGTTAGAGTTACTATTTTCAAAAATTTTTAAATGTTTTTTTTTCTTGTAGAACCCTGAGGAAGGATCAAACTATGATCCGAAATATTGGTTTTTGAAATTAAATATGTCAAAAAACTAAGTTTTGCGTTTTGCATATTTTGGCCTGACCGAATTCCCAAGAATTTTTCTTTCATCTATATATACCGGGTGAATATTGAAAAGTGAAACATAGGCGTTTAACATGGTAAATCAGTTTTTCCGTTCGCATTGCTTCCCTAATTATTTTAGACAAAAATGTTTCAAATAAATGTTGTTGAGCATAAAATTCTACATCCGTAACGTTAATGCGTTACGTTTTAAACGTCAAATTATTAGTACCTACGTATAAATGATTTTGACAATCTATTATTCTGACATTGACGTTTAAAGCGTTACGCATTTGTTCATCTCCTGTTTTTAATTCCATGGCTGTTACTATTAATTCGCTATTCAGTGTATTTTCAAATTTGATTTCTGCAGTTATAAAGCAACCAAAATAAATTTTGTTTACTGATCCGGATGTAGAATTTTATACTCAACAACACATAACTTTGTCATATTTATTTAACTTGCCGATAATAACTCTGTCTTTTCATTTCAAATCCCCAATATAACGCGCGAAGTAACATGGTTTAGTCGCGGCAACACTGTCGGACGCTTGATAATCGATGAATTGTAATAATCCGTATATTTCGGACGCTTCAAAGATGATAGTTTGAACGGACGCTTCAATGATTATGAATTGGGAATATACACCAACCGGACGCTCTATTCAGGTTTTTTGAACGGACGCTCTGTTGATAGTGAGATGTGTATATATATATATATATATATATATATATATATATATATATATATATATATATATATATATATATATATATATATATATATATATATATATATACAACTTACTATCATTGAAGCGTCCTTATATTTACAATTTTCCATCAACCGAGCGTCCGGCTCCAATGAAGCGTCCATATATGGACGCTCGATTGGTCACCATGTTAAATTGGCTCCTAATACCATCTAGTAGTCATATCTAAAAATTTTGGTGGACGCCGAATTGATAGTGAATTATCATTTGCCGTATACATGCCGTATACTTTTAGTTCAGCCGAACGCTCACTTGTGGCGTTGCTGCGCTAGGCGTATAAGTATACTTTCATCCAATCTATCGCCTACCGAGCGTCCTCAAACTGGCAACACCGAAACGTATGTTTTCAAATGTTATGTTCGAAGTGTTCGTGTTCTCTTGATATTGGAGGATGAAGCAAAATATCAAAGTAGGTACGTAGTTTTCGTTTCGACTACGTGGTTCTGCTTATCAAGAACTTATATACTTATAACAAACTTTTTTTTTCGTCGCACGTGAACGCAAAGCACGCCGTTACTCCCTGTTTAAACTAAAGGGAGCAAACCACGCTTTTGCTCCCTAGGAGGCAAAAACGTGTTTTTCTTCTTCTAAACTGGAAGTGTCGGCGTGCTTTGCGTGCATTAAATAAAAAAAGATTTTTTTAATCGGTTCATAAATTATGTTCAAATTAGGGGAGAGAGATAAACATCAAGATCTACACCGTTTGCCCGATCCTCTTGAAATTTTGCATGCAGATTTTTTTTTACCAGACTTAGATTTTAAGTTAGGTATGTATTAATTTGATTGGACCATTAGAGGGTCGGGTTTAATAATATAGAATCTCGACCATTTGTCCGATTCTCATTAAAATTTTGCACGCAAGTCTCTTTTGACTGGCGTCAGATTTTAAAGTATGTTTAAATTCGATCATAACATCATAAGGGGTGCGGATTATAAATCTATAGAATCTAGACCATTTGTCCGAATCTCTAGAAATTTTGCAGGCTGGACTCTTTTTTTACTATAGTCACATTTTTAGGTATATTTGAAATTTATTGGGCTATTAGAGGTGGGGTAATCTCTATAGATCTAGACTGTTTGTCCGATTCTCATGAAATTTAGCATGCGCGTCTTTTTTGACTAGAGTCAGATTTCAAAGTATGCTCAAATTCGATCGAATCATGATGGAAAGGGAAGGGCTTAAACTAAAACAATCGCTTTAACAGTCGTAATTTTTTTTTCCAACGGAACTCGGTAATATGTAGCAATCAACTAAAGTAAGAAAGATAGTTTTTATTTATCGGGTTTTAAATTATATTTAAATTCAGGTATGAGAGTTAACATCTAGACCTAGACCGTTCGTCCGAACTTCACATATTTTTACAAGCAGATCTCTTTTCACAAGAGCCTGATTTTAAGGTACGAGTATGTGTGGTGTGAATTTTTTCGGGTCCAAAGAGTTGGGGGTTAAATTCAACAATCACTCAAATGACCGTAATTGTTTTTTTGCAACAATACTTGGTATATACCATTGAAATAAAATAAGAAATATTATTTTTCTGGTAGTTATATTATACATTCATGTACCTTATGCGCATTCGTAATATTCATATCCAAGCACAAGGAACATTCGAAATACTACCAGAAAAATTACCGACATAACTACGAGACTACTACTACTTATGGTATTATAAGTGAGAGTCTTTTTTTAAATTGGGTCATACACATAAGTTTTTATTCGTTCGGACTATCATGAGGGTAGGGGTTAAATATCTAAATCTAGAAGGTTTGTCCGATCTTTAAGAAATTGAAATAAAATTTGATTGCTTTGACAGCAAACAAAGAAGTAGTTAATTAATAAAACCTTATTTAGTAAATAGATAATAGATATTTATGTAACAAGTAAGGAAAAGAAACTTGTTACATTACGTATGTGAAATTTGTACCACGAGGCGTGGCCGAGTTCTGTAAATACATAAGTAAGGTAACTACCGAGATTCCTTACTGTTGCATACAATATTTTTTTACTTTCATTTAGAATAAATATAAATTTTTGTTTGAAATTATGAAATTTTGTCATTTAATGTCTTACAAATTATGACATAAAACAAAAACACCCAAATTAGGTTATCTACAAATCACATTTTTATTCGATTTAAAAAAAAATTTAAACCATAAAATATGCGATTGCAAGTTAAAAACATTTTATATTGAAGTTTCTTTACAATGTAGTCTATAATTTTTTAAATAAATGTAGTTTTATATGTGTACATTTTATTTTTTTAAAAAGAGTAAAATAAAAAAAACCATTGCATGAAGCAATTAAATTCATTTCCTAGCGCAAATTTGAGAAATAAATTGTCTATAAGCCAAACGAAAGTAAGAAAATAATATTTACCTATTTTTAAAAACCCAATAAACACTGCTTGATATAGGTACTGTAATGTCCTAATGTCATTTGATTAATTTTCTATTATTTTTCTGTATGAGTAGTAGATTTTAAATAGGTAAATTACAGTCGTGTCGAGCATTATTTTTCTTCCAAATAAAATTTCTGTTTCACATTTTTACCTATAAAGCTTACAGCAATTTTTTTTTTATTATTAAACATTTATTTTTTCCAAATTGCTACTTAACAAGATTTCGATAAATAGCAAACAAATTTATTCGGAATAATAAATAGCTCTTATGTAGTTAACGTTACAAACATTGACATAAAAATATTTACTACTTTCGGTTTGAGCTTTCCATACCAAAATAACTGGGTAAATCACTATTTTTTAACCAGAAGTAATAAATTTTGAACAAAAATTATTTATAAAATGCATTAAGTAGTATTGTATTCTAATTTTAAACCTAATCAATAGTGTTGTCAACAAATTTGTGAATTTAGTAATTATTGACACATAATGCATTTGTTGATAATTTTCATTTAAATAATTAACTATCAGATCACAATTTGACCGATTTTCACTATATTTTTGTTATACTTAGTTATAAGCATAGAAATCCAACATAAAATATAGGCTAAATAACAATCAATGTACCATCTTAAAACAAAATCTAAACGATGTATCCCACATATAACTTTGTCATTATTTATTCAACTTGCCGATAATAATTCCGTCTTTTCATTTCAAATCCCCAATATAACGCGCGAAGTAACATGGTTCAGTCGCGGCAACACTGTCGGACGCTTGATAATCGATGAATTGTAATAATCCGTATATTTCGGACGCTTCAAAGATGATAGTTTGAACGGACGCTTCAATGATTATGAATTGGGAATATACACCAACCGGACGCTCTATTCAGGTTTTTTGAACGGACGCTCTGTTGATAGTGAGATGTATATATATATATATATATATATACAACTTACTATCATTGAAGCGTCCTTATATTGACAATTTTCCATCAACCGAGCGTCCGGCTCCAATGAAGCGTCCATATATGGACGCTCGATTGGTCACCATGTTAAATTGGCTCCTAGTACCATCTAGTAGTCATATTTAAAAATTTTGGTGGACGCCGAATTGATAGTGAATTATCATTTGCCGTATACATGCCGTATACTTTTAGTTCAGCCGAACGCTCACTCGTGGCGTTGCTGCGCTAGGCGTATAAGTATACTTTCATCCAATCTATCGCCTACCGAGCGTCCTCAAACTGGCAACACCGAAACGTATGTTTTCAAATGTTATGTTCAAAGTCTTCGTGTTCCCTTGATATTGGAGTATGAAGCAAAATATCAAAGTACGTTTTTCTTGTTTCGACTACGTGGTTCTGCTTATCATGAACTTATATACTTATAACAAACTTTTTTTTCGTCACACGTGAACGCAAAGCACGCCGTTACTCCCTATTTAAACTAAAGGGAGCAAACCACGCTTTTGCGCCCTAGGAGGCAAAACGTGTTTTTCTTCTTCTAAACTAAAGTGTCGGCGTACTTCGCGTGCATTAAATAATTTTTTTTTAATCGGGTCATAAATTATGTTCAAATAAGGGGAGAGAGATAAACATCAAGATCTACACCGTTTGCCCGATCCTCATGAAATTTTGAATGCAGATTTTTTTTTACCAGACTTTTAAGTTATGTATTAATTTGATTGGACCATTAGGGGGTGGGGGTTAATAATATAGAATCTCAACCATTTGTCCGATTCTCATGAAATTTTGCACGCAGGTCTCTTTTGACTGGAGTCAGATTTTAAAGTATGTTTAAATTCGATCATAACATCATAAGGGGTGCGGATTATAAATCTATAGAATCTAGACCATTTGCCCGAATCTCTAGAAATTTTGCAGGCTGGACTCTTTTTTTACTATAGTGACATTTTTAGGTATATTTGAAATTTATTGGGCTATTAGAGGTGGGGTAATCTCTATAGATCTAGACTGTTTGTCCGACTCTCATGAAATTTTGCATGCGCGTCTTTTTTTACTAGAGTCAGATTTCAAAGTATGCTCAAATTCGATCGAATCATGATGGAAAGGGGAGGGATTGAACTAAAACAATCGCTTTAACAGTCGTAATTTTTTTTGCAACGAAACTCGGTAAGTAATATGTAGCAATCAACTAAAGTAAGAAATATAGTTTTTATTTATCGGGTTATAAATTATATTTAAATTGAGGTATGAGGGTTAACATCTAGACCTAGACCGTTTGTCCGAACTTCACATATTTTTACAAGCAGATCTCTTTTCACAAGAGCCTGATTTTTAGGTATGTGTGGTGTGAATTTGTTCGGGTCCAAAGAGGGGGGTTAATTTCAACAATCACTCAAATGACCGTAATTGTTTTTTTGCAACAATACTTGGTATACAGGGTGTCCCAAATTGAATAGGTCACCATTGGGATCTCGGAAACTATAGGAGCTATGAGGTTCGTTAAATAGGCAATGTTGTGCAGTTCTTAGGGCTTATTTAGATTCCGTTGAGAAATATTTAAAATTCCAAACAGTTTGAAAGTTATTCAAAAAAACGGAAAATCGCGATTTTAAAAAAAGGCAAATTACTCCGTAATTATAAAAGATATAAAAAAATGTTTCATATAAAAGTTACATGATTTTATGAGAAAAACTCAAAAATGATGTCAGAATAAAATTCAAGATGGCGGTTTCCAAGATATTAATATTAACTTTCTTATTTTAAATGGGCGCCATATTGGATTTTTACATGGTTGAATAGCGTTTTTTTTCTCTTTTCAACGATGTATTGCAATGTATGTTTAAACAAAAAGTTATTAAAATATAAATTATTTTAATCCTAAAGCAAGTACAACAATGAATAACAATAGATATCAATAATACAAATTAATATAGAAGAAAACAAATTTCTTTTGTGATATTGTTATTCATTGTTGTACTTACTTGCTTTAGGATTAAAATAATTTATATTTCAATAATTTTTGTACTACTACTACATACACATAATGTTTTATTCGATCGGACTATCATAAGGGTAGGGGTTAAATATCTAAATCTAGAAGGTTTGTCTGATCTTTATGAAATTGAAAATACGTAAGGTAACTACCGAGATTCCTTACTGTTGCATACAATATTTTTATACTTTTATTTAGAATAAATAGAAATTTTTGTTTGAAATTATGAAATTTTGTCATTTAATGTCTTACAAATTATGACATAAAACAATAACACCCAAATTAGGTTATCTACAAACCACATTTTTATTCGATTTTTTTAAAAATTTAAACAGCATAAAATATGCGGTTGCAAGTTAAAAACATTTTATATTGAAGTTTCTTTACGAAGTTATCTATAATTTTTTAAATAAATGTAGTTTTATATGTGTACATTTTATTTTCTTTAAAAGAGTAAAATAAAAAAAAACATTGCATGAAGTAATTAAATTCATTTCCTAGCGCAAATTTGAGAAATAAATTGTCTATAAACCAAACGAAAGTAAGAAAATAATATTTACCTATTTTAAAAATCCCAATCAACACTGCTTGATATAGGTACTGTAATGTCCTAATGTCATTTGATTAATTTTCTACTATTTTTCTGTATAATGAGTAGTAGATTTTAAATAGGTAAATTATAGTCGTGTCGAGCATTATTATCCTTCCAAATAAAATTTCTGTTTCACATTTTTACCTATAAAGCTTACAGCAATTTTTTATTATTATTAAACATTTATTTTTTTCAAATTGCTAATTAACAAGATTTCGATAAGTAGCAAACAAATTTATTCGGAAAAATAAATAGCTCTTATGTAGTTAACGTTACAAACATTGACATAAAAATATTTACTACTTTCGATTTGAGCATTCCATACCAAAATAACTGGGTAATTTTAAACCTAATCAATAGTGTTGTCAACAAGTGAATTTAGTAATTATTTAAATATAATGCATTTGTTGCTAATTTTCATTTAAATAATTAACTATCAGATCACAGACAATCTGACCGATTTTCACTATATTTTTGTTATACTTGGTTATAAGCATAGAAATCCAACATAAAATATAGGCTAAATAATCAATCAATGTACCATCTGAAAACAAAATCTAAACGATTAATCCCACATATAACTGTGTCATATTTATTCAACTTGCCGATAATAATTCCGTCTTTTCATTTCAAATCCCCAATATAACGCGCGAAGTAACATGGTTCAGTCGCGGCAACACTGTCGGACGCTTGATAATCGATGAATTGTAATAATCCGTATATTTCGGACGCTTCAAAGATGATAGTTTGAACGGACGCTACAATGATTATGAATTGGGAATATACACCAACCGGACGCTCTATTCAGGTTTTTTGAACGGACGCTCTGTTGATAGTGAGATGTATATATATATATATATATATATATATATATATATACATCTCACTATCAACAGAGCGTCCGTTCAAAAAACCTGAATAGAGCGTCCGGTTGGTGTATATTCCCAATTCATAATCATTGAAGCGTCCGTTCAAACTATCATCTTTGAAGCGTCCGAAATATACGAATTATTACAATTCATCGATTATCAAGCGTCCGACAGTGTTGCCGCGACTGAACCATGTTACTTCGCGCGTTATATTGGGGATTTGAAATGAAAAGACGGAATTATTATCGGCAAGTTGAATAAATATGACAAAGTTATATGTGGGATAGATCGTTTAGATTTTGTTTTAAGATGGTACATTGATTGATTATTTAGCCTATATTTCATGTTGGATTTCTATGTTTATAACTAAGTATAACAAAAATATAGTGAAAATCGGTCAAATTGTCTGTAATCTGATAGTTAATTATTTAAATGAAAATTAGCAACAAATGCATTATATGTCAATAATTACTAAATTCACAAATTTGTTGACAACACTATTGATTAGGTTTAAAATTAGAATTTAATACTACTTAATGCATTTTATAAATAATTTTTGTTCAAAATGTATTACGTCTGGTTAGGAAATAGTGATTTACCCAGTTATTTTGGTATGGAAAGCTCAAACCGAAAGTAGTAAATATTTTTATGTCAATGTTTGTAACGTTAACTACATAAGAGCTATTTATTTTTCCGAATAAATTTGTTTGCTACTTATCGAAATCTTGTTAAGTAGCAATTTGGAAAAAATAAATGTTTAATAATAATAAAAAATTGCTGTAAGCTTTATAGGTAAAAATGTGAAACAGAAATTTTATTTGGAAGAAAAATAATGCTCGACACGACTGTAATTTACCTATTTAAAATCTACTACTCATTATACAGAAAAATAGTAGAAAATTAATCAAATGACATTAGGACATTACAGTACGTATATCAAGCAGTGTTTATTGGGTTTTTTAAAATAGGTAAATATTATTTTCTTACTTTCGTTTGGTTTATAGACAATTTATTTCTCAAATTTGCGCTAGGAAATGAATTTAATTACTTCATGCAATGGTTTTTTTTTTATTTTACTCTTTTTAAAAAAATAAAATGTACACATATAAAACTACATTTATTTAAAAAATTATAGACTACATTGTAAAGAAACTTCAAAATAAAATTTAAATTTAAAAAAAATTCGAATAAAAATGTGGTTTGTAGATAACCTAATTAGGGTGTTTTTGTTTTATGTCATAATTTGTAAGACATTAAATGACAAAATTTCATAATTTCAAACAAAAATTTCTATTTATTCTAAATGAAAGTATAAAAATATTGTATGCAACAGTAAGGAATCTCGGTAGTTACCTTACGTATTTTCAATTTCATAAAAATCAGACAAACCTTCTAGATTTAGATATTTAACCCCTACCCTCATGATAGTCCGATCGAATAAAACATTATGTGTATGTAGTAGTAGTACAGAAATTATTGAAATATAAATTATTTTAATCCTAAAGCAAGTAAGTACAACAATGAATAACAATATCACAAAAGAAATTTGTTTTCTTCTATATTAATTTGTATTATTGATATCTATTGTTATTCATTGTTGTACTTGCTTTAGGATTAAAATAATTTATATTTTAATAACTTTTTGTTTAAACATACATTGCAATACATCGTTGAAAAGAGAAAAAAAAAACGCTATTCAACCATGTAAAAATCCAATATGGCGTCCATTTAAAATAAGAAAGTTACTATTAATATCTTGGAAACCGCCATCTTGAATTTTATTCTGACATCATTTTTGAGTTTCTCTCATAAAATCATGTAACTTTTATATGAAACATTTTTTTATATCTTTTATAATTACGGAGTAATTTGCCTTTTTTTAAAATCGCGATTTTCCGTTTTTTTGAATAACTTTCAAACTGTTTGGAATTTTAAATATTTCTCAACGGAATCTAAATAAGCCCTAAGAACTGCACAACATTGCCTATTTAACGGACCTCATAGCTCCTATAGTTTCCGAGATCCCAATGGTGACCTAATCAATTTGGGACAGCCTTTATACCAAGTATTGTTGCAAAAAAACAATTACGGTCATTTGAGTGATTGTTGAAATTAACCCCCTTCTTTGGACCCGAACAAATTCACACCACACATACCTTAAAATCAGGCTCTTGTGAAAAGAGATCTGCTTGTAAAAATATGTGAAGTTCGGACAAACGGTCTAGGTCTAGATGTTAACCCTCATACCTCAATTTAAATATAATTTATAACCCGATAAATAAAAACTATATTTCTTACTTTAGTTGATTGCTACATATTACTTACCGACTTTCGTTGCAAAAAAAAATACGACTGTTAAAGCGATTGTTTTAGTTCAATCCCTCCTCTTTCCATCATGATTCGATCGAATTTGAGCATTCTTTGAAATCTGACTCTAGTAAAAAAAGACGCGCATGCAAAATTTCATGAGAGTCAGACAAACAGTCTAGATCTATAGAGATTACCCCACCTCTAATAGCCCAATAAATTTCAAATATACCTAAAAATGTGACTATAGTAAAAAAAGAGTCCAGCCTGCAAAATTTCTAGAGATTCGGGCAAATGGTCTAGATTCTATAGATTTATAATCCGCACCCCTTATGATGTTATGATCGAATTTAAACATACTTTAAAATCTGACTCCAGTCAAAAGAAACCTGCGTGCAAAATTTCATGAGAATCGGACAAATGGTTGAGATTCTATATTATTAACCCCCACCCCCTAATGGTCCAATCAAATTAATACATAACTTAAAATCTAAGTCTGGTAAAAAAAATCTGCTGTGGCCAGTACACGACCTCTCGCCTAATTCTGTTTATTCTACTAATCTCAAGACTAATCTAATAAATAGTTTTACTTACATTTTAATAGTTTCATGTTCATGTAATATGTAAACGATAATGTAAACCAAGGTGCAAGCAAAAGATATCAACTGTACTGTCACTGTCAGAATAATTCAAATTTGATGTAGAAACAAATTTCATATCATGGACAACAAGATAGAAAATTAATTGTACTTTATTTTATTGTTAAATACTACCAGATTCAGTAAATTGTATTTATAATTAACTGTACCCATAGATAATTATATTTTCTTTTATTTTTAATTGCAAAAATTGTCATAAATAAATAATGTACCAATATATTTAAGGAAAACTTTATCAAGCTTCAAAAAGTACTACTTCCGGTTTGCGGATTTCTACCAAAATGTTATCCGGTGTTAAGATACTTATTAAAACCTTAAATATGAATTTTGGTTATTAAAGGTTTGATACTTTTTCAGTTATCGTGGTCGAAAAATCGTCAGTCCATACATTCATACAAACACACACACGCACACACATACACACACACACAGACATCATCGTGAAAATAGTAAATTCGTATTGTAGAGACCCTGAAACGTGCTTATCCACCAAAAACTCATACTCGAAAATTTTGACCCATTACAATACCTCTCTTATAGAATATGAGGCGAGAGGTAAAAAATCTGCATTCAAAATTTCATAAGGATCGGGCAAACGGTGTAGATCTTGATGTTTATCTCTCTCCCCTTATTTGAACATAATTTATGACCCGATTAAAAAAAAAATTGTTTAATGCACGCGAAGACGCCGACACTTCCAGTTTAGAAGAAGAAAAACACGTTTTGCCTCCTAGGGCGCAAAAGCGTGGTTTGCTCCCTTTAGTTTAAACAGGGAGTAACGGCGTGCTTTGCGTTCACGTGTGACGAAAAAAAAGTTTGTTATAAGTATATGAGTTCTTGATAAGCAGAACCACGTAGTCGAAACAAGAAAAACGTACTTTGATATTTTGCTTCATACTCCAATATCAAGGGAACACGAACACTTTGAACATAACATTTGAAAACATACGTTTCGGTGTTGCCAGTTTGAGGACGCTCGGTAGGCGATAGATTGGATGAAAGTATACTTATACGCCTAGCGCAGCAACGCCACGAGTGAGCGTTCGGCTGAACTAAAAGTATACGGCATGTATACGGCAAATGATAATTCACTATCAATTCGGCGTCCACCAAAATTTTTAAATATGACTACTAGATGGTACTAGGACCCAATTTAACATGGTGACCAATCGAGCGTCCATATATGGACGCTTCATTGGAGCCGGACGCTCGGTTGATGGAAAATTGTCAATATAAGGACGCTTCAATGATAGTAAGTTGTATATATATATATATATATATATATATATATATATATATATATATATATATATATATATATATATATATATATATATATATATATATATATATATATATATATATATATATATATATATATATATATATATATATATATATATATGTATATATATATATATATATACAACTTACTATCATTGAAGCGTCCTTATATTGACAATTTTCCATCAACCGAGCGTCCGGCTCCAATGAAGCGTCCATATATGGACGCTCGATTGGTCACTATGTTAAATTGGCTCCTAGGACCATCTAGCAGTCATATTTAAAAATTTTGGTGGACGCCGAATTGATAGTGAATTATCATTTGCCGTATACATGCCGTATACTTTTAGTTCAGCCGAACGCTCACTCGTGGCGTTGCTGCGCTAGGCGTATAAGTATACTTTCATCCAATCTATCGCCTACCGAGCGTCCTCAAACTGGCAACACCGAAACGTATGTTTTCAAATGTTATGTTCGAAGTGTTCGTGTTCTCTTGATATTGGAGGATGAAGCAAAATATCAAAGTAGGTACGTAGTTTTCGTTTCGACTACGTGGTTCTGCTTATCAAGAACTTATATACTTATAACAAACTTTTTTTTCGTCGCACGTGAACGCAAAGCACGCCGTTATTCCCTGTTTAAACTAAAGGGAGCAAACCACGCTTTTGCTCCCTAGGAGGCAAAAACGTGTTTTTCTTCTTCTAAACTGGAAATGTTGGCGTGCTTCGCGTGCATTAAATAAAAAAAGATTTTTTTAATGGAATCATAAATTATGTTCAAATTTGTTTGAACTATTAGGGAGGAGAGTTAAACATCAAGATCTACACCGTTTGCCCGATCCTCATGAAATTTTGCATGCAGATTTCTTTTTATCAGACTCAGATTTTAAGTTACCTATGTATTAATTTGATTGGACCATTAGGGGGTGAGAATTAATAATATAGAATCTCGACCATTTGTCCGATTCTCATGAAATTATATGCACGCAGGTCTCTTTTAACTGAAGTCAGATTTTAAAGTACAGGGTTCGCCAGTGAAATGGAAAGATTTGATGTGGGGCTTAGAGCTCGTAGGGAAGTGGCGGGGAGGAAGTTAGCCGACTCAACATTATCAGCGTGGTCTACCATTTAGTTTATAATGGATTGGACGGGTGAACAGCGGGTTGCCAGTCAAATGGAAAGATTTCAAAATGTAATTAATTTAAAAAGAAATATTTTTTTATTAATCATGTGAAATACAAAAGTAGCAATTTAAATTATTTTCTGAATATTACGTTCAGCAAATGTTCTCCATTGAAATTGATGCATTCATGAAGTCGGGCCTGGAAGTTCAGCATACGCTCTCGCAGCATATTGATAGGTATTGCTGCACTCTCGTGTTGGATAAGTTGTTTGAGGGCTGGTATTGTTCTGGGTGGATCGGTTTCAAACACTTTTGCCAATACTAGCCCTCAAACAACGTATTCAATACGAGACTGCAGCAATACCTATCAATATGCTACGAGAGGTCATGCTGAACTTCCAGGCCCGACTTCATGAATGCATCAATTTCAATGGAGAACATTTGCTGAACGTAGTATTCGGAAAATAATTTAAATTGTTACTATTGTACTTTACATTATTAATAAAAAAATATATTTTTTTAAATTAATTAAATTTTGAAATCTTTCCATTTGACTGGCAACCCGCTGTTCACCCTTCCAATTATCCATTGTAAACTAAATGGTAGACCACGCTGATAATGTTGGGTCGGCTAACTTCCTCCCCACCACCTCTCTACGAGCTCTAAGCCCCATATCAAATCTTTCCATTTCACTGGCGAACCCTGAACTTATGTTTAAATTCGATCATAAGGGGTGCGGATTATAAATCTATAGAATCTAGACCATTTGTCCAATTCTCTAGAAATTTTGCAGACTGGACTCCTTTTTACTATAGTCAGATTTTTAGGTATATTTGAAATTTATTGGGCTATTATTGGGGGTAATCTCTATAGATCTAGACTGTTTGTCCGATTCTCACGAAATTTTGCATGCGCGTCTTTTTTGACTAGAGTCAGATTTCAAAGTATGTTTAAATTCGATCGAATCATTATAGGGAAAGACGAGGGATTAAACTACAAAAATCGCTTTACAGTCGTAATTTTTTTTTGTACGAAACTCGGTAATATGTAGCAATCAACTAAAGTAAGAAAGATAGTTTTTATTTATCGGGTTATAAATTATATTTAAATTGAGGTATGAGGGTTAACCTCTAGATCTAGACCGTTTGTCCGATTTTCACATAATTTTACAAGCAGATATTTTTTGAAAAGAGCCTGATTTTAAGGTATGTGTGGTGTGATTTTGTTCGGTTCCCAAGAGGTGGAGGTTAATTTCAACAATCACTCAAATGACCGTAATAATTGTTTTTTGCAACAATCCTCGGTATATACCATTGAAATAAAATAAGAAAGATTATTTTTCTGGTAGTTATATTATACATTCATGTACCTTATGCGCATTCGTAATCGTAATATTAATATCCAAGCACAAGGAACATTCGAAATACTACCAGAAAAATTATCGACATAACTACGAGACTACGACTACTTATGGTATCAAAAGTGAGAGTCTTTTTTTTAAATTGGGTCATACATGTTTTATTCGATCGGACTATTATGGGGGTGGGGGTTAAATATCTATATCTAGAAGGTTTGTCCGATCTTTATGAAATTAAAATAAAATTGCATTGCTTTGACAGCAAATAAAGAAATAGTTAATTAATGAAACCTTACTTAGTAAATAGATAAAAGATATTTATGTAACAAGTAAGGAAACAAAAGTTGTTACCTTACGTATGTGAAATTTGTACCACGAGGCGTGGCCGAGTTCTGTAAACACATAAGTAAGGTGATTACCGATATTCCTTACTTGTTGCATTATATACTTTAATATAGAATAAATGGAATTTTTGTTCGAAATTATGAAATTTTGTCATTTAATGTCTTACAAATTATGACATGAAACTAAAACACCCAAATTAGGTTATCTACAAACCACATTTTTATTCGAATTTAAAAAAAATTTAAACAGCATAAAATATGCGATTGCAAGTTAAAAACATTTTATATTGAAGTTTCTTTACACTGTGATCTATAATTTTTTAAATAAATATGTACTTTTTATTTTTAAAAAAAGAGTAAAATAAAAACCATTGCATGAAGTAATTAAATTAATTTCCTAGCGCAAATTTGAGAAATAAATTGTCTATAACCAAACGAAAGTAAGAAAATAATATTTACCTATTTTTAAAAACCCAATAAACACTGCTTGATATAAGTAGGTACTGTAATGTCCTAATGTCATTTGATTAATTTTCTATTATTTTTCTGTATAATGAGTAGTAGATTTTAAATAGGTAAATTACAGTCGTGTCGAGCATTATTTTTCTTCCAAATAAAATTTCTGTTTCACATTTTTACCTTTAAAGCTTACAACAATTTTTACCTTCCGCTTACCTGTAAAGGAAGGTATTGGAATCATGCAAAAAATCGGGTGGTGAATTTTTAGTGGATGAGCACGAATTAGGGTCCTTACAACTCATTTTTGATAGTTTCACGATGATGTCTGTGTGTATGTGTATGTGTGTGTGTATGTGTATGTGTATGTGTATGTGTATGTGTATGTGTATGTGTATGTGTATGTGTATGTGTATGTGTATGTGTATGTGTATGTGTATGTGTATGTGTATGTGTATGTGTATGTGTATGTGTATGTGTATGTGTATGTGTATGTGTATGTGTATGTGTATGTGTATGTGTATGTGTATGTGTATGTGTATGTGTATGTGTATGTGTATGTGTATGTGTATGTGTATGTGTATGTGTATGTGTATGTGTATGTGTATGTGTATGTGTATGTGTATGTGTATGTGTATGTGTATGTGTATGTGTATGTGTATGTGTATGTGTATGTGTATGTGTATGTGTATGTGTATGTGTATGTGTATGTGTATGTGTATGTGTATGTGTATGT